>VDFB02271358.1:460283823-460305192 GCA_007258455.2 Sequoia sempervirens
TATGATTTTTTTCGATATATACGTTGTACCCTGCATACTAACATGATTATACAAGATTGTGGTATTGATATGCCACATGAAGCAATAAGAGAGTTTATTTTAGTTTTTTTTGTGAAAAAACTAATGATAAATTATTTTATTTAAGTTCTTGTATTTCTGGACAATGCATTAACTACAGAAATCTTTCATTTTTAAGAATTTGTTTGCATGAAAGTGTTGATCATGATTTTGGACAACAATTAGTAGATGTCAAAAGATTTAGGAATGTTCACTATTCTTTAAAAGACGGAAAAATAGGAAAGCATTGTGATTTAGTTACAGAAAAAGTTAGTGTGCATGCATTTATGAGTGAATTTAATAAGAAAATTGTACCAAAATATGTTATGCACTTTGAACATGCTCGATGGCTTGATGGCCAATTTTGCACATGTAGAAACACATTTCCAATTGGTACTATACTTTCAGTGGTTGATTTTACAAAGAATTATACTCTCGCTCCGCAAGAGGAAATTCAATCTCAATATTATAATTCAATGCAAGTAGCTATGTTTGTCCATATTGTTTATAGACATGTAGATTATAGCACTGAGGATGATAGAAAAGTTTTGAGGGAGTATCATTTTTATTTGAGTGACAATCGGTTACACTCATTAGAGTTTGTTCAATATTGTTTTAGTATATTTTATAGAAATTTAAGAGAAAGAGGAATCCATATGAAAGAACACCTCATATGGTCAGATAATTGTACGGGGCAGTTCCAAAATGCTAGAATGTTCTATTGGTTAAGTAGGGTTCACAAGGAACTTAATGTCCAACATATATGGATTTTTTTTGAAGCTGGGCATGGTAAAGGAGAACATGATGGCACTGGTGCATGTGTCAAAAGAATTCTTGCTAGAGAACAATTAAAATTCGAGGATTCAGTAAAATTTAAAAATGTACATGAGATTGTGGATTGGTGTAATAGAAGATTATCTGCACCTGGTTTGAGTGATTACTCTACAGTTCATCGAGTCTTTTGGTTGGTGGAAGAAGAGAACATTGTATCTAGAGTTTATTGTGAGACAATTAGTGGATCTACTAAATGGCATTCATTTAGGAGTGTGACAACAAGCACATGGACTATTTGGACAAGGTAGCTTGCATGTTTTTGCCATTTTTGTATCTCAGAAGATTGGGAAGCTTGCGAAAATACAGAATGGGTTGAACAGTGGGAGAAAAGATCGTTGACACCTGCAGAAGCACATAATCAATATGAAAAAACTATTGAAGAAAATGATCAATTGTTTGCATTTGAAGATTATGACCGTGTTTCAGACCTTGTACAAGAAGGTAATTTTAATTCAATTTATTTCATTTTATTTCACTTTATTAAGTTATTTTGTAATACTAAATTATTTATATGGATATGCACAGGGTATTAAGTGTGAATTTTGTTGGCCCGGGACATGTGTATATTGTTATTACTTTTGAGGGAATGAAGAAATTGAATATTGGTTGGCTCGTTGTGTGGAAACTAAACATAGTTGATAACACCTTGAAGATGATGATGGATTTCATTATCAATAGGTGCGGTGATCCCTTAGACACCTCCTTAGAAAATTTTGATAACAAGTTTTAGATCCTTAAGCGAATTTTTAGAACAAGTCTTTGATCCCTTAAGAAAATTTTGAGAACTTATTTGATGATGGTTTTGAACATGTTTTCCAATAGGATCAGTGGTGGTTGTTGTCACTTGGCTATGAAAAATACTTGAGAAGAAAGAATGGTCTACCTACATTCAAAGACTATGAAACACATAAAAAGATTATGCATTATTCACATTTGGTGGTGGCAACAAATATAAAACTAGAGCGCTATCGTGGAAGACCTTCAAAAAAATTGCTATAGTCAATTTCTATGGAAGAGCATGAGGCAATCATAGATGCATTGCAAAAAAGAGAGGATGCAGATGGTACAATGGATTAAATAAATACAAGTAAATATAGTTTTAGTTTTATTTTATCCTTTTAAATACATTAAATACATGTTTCGACATTGGTCAAGTGTGTTATTAGTTGAAATTTATTTAAATTGTTCTTTTATATATCCTTAAGGCATAATCACAAAAAGGATCTACTCCATGCAGATTCAACGTAGACAACATGGAATACTTGGTAAAAATAGGTAATTATTAGTTAAATTATATTTAAATACATGTTTGATTACATATTATTTCTTGGACATTAATAGTTAAAATTGATTTATTGTCATTTTTTTCATCTAAATCCATCATTCATTGATCTCATACTTTGAAACAAAAAGGAGAGATGCACGGATTCAACCTACAAACATGTGTGGAATACTTTTAAATGTAGGTACTTGAGTTATGTACATATAGATAGTTTTATATAAATTAAAATATGTATGTTTTGATGATTTCATTGATATTGCTTGTACCTTTTATATATCAGGTGGTGTGAAGACCTACCACATTCTAGGCACGAGTTTGAGATTTGCTTGAGATGGCATATCTAAATTTTGTAAACATTGTTTTGAGATGACATATATGTACATACATACTTACAAACTTAAACATACTCTATGTACTATGTATCAAATCAATATTCTATATATTTTGTTTCTTAAATGTGCATGTTTTCCTACTTTGAAACTTTATGTTTATGTGTATAATCACTAAATATCATGCATACATTATTGTTAAATCAATTATATCCTTAAGATGTATTATGACCCCTTAATACATCCCCTTAAGACACCCCCTTAAGACCTTAAGACACCCTCTTAATACCCGTTAAGACATCCCATTTAGGTGTATTATGACCCCTTAAGACATCCCCTTAAGACATTCTATTATGACCCTTTTAGACATCCCCTTAATTAACACATTCTATTATGACCCCTTTAGACATCCCCTTAAGACCCCTTAAGACATCCCCTTAATTAACACGTTCTATTATGACCCCTTTAGACATCCCCTTAAGACCCCTTAAGACATCCTTAATTAACATGTTCTATTATGACCCTTTAGACATCCTTAATTAGCATTCTATTATGACCTTAAGACTGTCCTTAATTAACCCGTTCTATTATGACCCCTTTAGACATCCCCTTAAGACATATTATAACCCCTTAAGACATCCCCTTAAGACGTTCTATTATGACCCCTTTAGACACCCCCTTAAGACATCATGATTTGTTTTGACAACTCATAAATTAGTGTTAGATGAACTATTATTTATAGTATTTATTAATGCTTTTATTCTCTAATCTTCTATGGTATTGTTTATTTCTTAAAATTTTATCCTTTCTAGTATATAAATATATTGCTTTTGTTTGTAAATTATGATTTATTGACTAATTATTGATTGGCGTGAATTGAATAAGTTCATTGAGTAATTATCGCTATTTATTGAATGTACATATCATGTATATCATGTATAAAATCACTAAATTTGCAAAAGTATAAATATTAAAATGTCATATATTAATCCATGTATGAGATCACTAAATTTCACATTAATGTCCTATATTAATGTCTTGACTATGAACATAAAATGCATAAATGTACATGTGTAAATTAAAATTTCAAACAATAATAAAGTCCATAATTTATGTAACATATTAAGTGCATGAAACCAATATATTAAGCATGAAATAAAGTCCAACAGAGTACATGAGAAACAAGAAATATAGTCCATGAAGTAAACAAATATAACACATAAAATCACATGTTTCTAGGTCATGTACTATCTCTATAATCAAGAGACCTCTTCATACCATGCGGACTATGTGGATGACCTGAAACACTTTGTATAAGAGAAAGATGAAATTAGATGTAAGACAATAAAAAATGATTTAATGACAATTTAATTTATAATCTATCATTAAATTAAATTACCATCATATCTATGTCTGGATGCTCTGGTGCACCTGAAGCAACCTCTAAATTCTCTAAATTAATCTACATAAACAAGACAAAGAAATTCGAAATTAGATGTACAACTCTATAATTAATTTTTTTTAATTCAATTTAATTTATAATTTATCATATTTTAATTGTACAATATTCTGAGGTTGTGCACTAGGCTCTTCTCCAGGACCTATCTATACATGCTCAACTACAAGATGTGTCTCATGCTATAAAGGAAAAAGAATATGTAAAAATATCATATTATGTATATATTCAATTTAAAATTTATAATTGACTTTAAATATAACAATTGACTTTAAATATAATAAAAAAATTAAATTACCATTTGATCTAGAACCTGCACTACATGTCCTCTTGGTGGTGTAACTATGTCTGGGTCAGGGCTGAAAGTTGCACTAACAAAGTCCTACAAGATCAAAATTAAAGCATGTACAATTGAATTAGGTTAATATATATATATATATATATATATATATATTCAAGTTTGCACATTTTTTGTAGAAAGTTTTGTAAACACCTTGGAAATCAATGGCCTCACCAGTAACTTCAACATCAAATGTTTGCCCAGTGCCCATTCTTATTGTGGTATCAACCTAGACATACATGTACATAGACATTTAACGCTTATAATATTTACAAGTGTACATGCATGCGTTTCATATATCTAGTGAATTCAAAACTCATAAAATTGTAACTATACTAATGTAAACTTTAAACAAATTTACAATATGAATGTACCTGCCCTTGATCTATGATGCTCAATAGTGGAGGAGTGCTTGACAATCCCTCAGGAGGAATCGACGTGGATGCCGATTGACTCACCTAAACCAACATAAATATTTGAAACATATATGTGATTCAATTATAAATTTAAAACTCAAGTTAAATAATTTATGATTTCATATATAATTTTGAAAATTGAAATCAAAATACCCCATAAGGGTTGCTGAGTATGACCGGTGTCGATGTATGTACTCGTGGAATAGATGATTTCCCTTGCATCGTTAGTGTCATATGTACACCAAACAATTTGATTGTTAAAATGTATTGCAAACTTTTCTTTGATATATACAACCATCAAAATTCTTATAAAATGAATGTACATCTAGATGCATATTTATACCTGTGTCGTAGTGTCCTTAGGGTGATGTTCTGCTATGAGGAACTCTACAAATGAACTGATGCGACCAGATGAACCACCAGAATCTCCCCGTCCACCTGAACTAGGTATGGCCTGATTAGGTCCATAGCATACTTGATGACAACTAGTACATATATGGGGGACGAGCCTCAACACTCCTGGAGCGGTACTCAGACCAGCTCCATAAAAAACTCCATCATCATCATTGTCCCTATGCTCCCCACTCGCTATCGCAGAAGCATGTTGATCAAGGTCTCCTACGAGTGTACTAAGGGAACCTAATGTTGAGACCAGAGCTTGATGATGTATAGGTGTAGGAATGGGAGGACTAGGAGCAACAATAAGGGGTTGCACATGCACGGGGCATCGGGGATCAAACCTTGCCCCTAATCTCTGTTGTGGCATGCCGCCACCAACACCCTGCAATGATCTAAAATCAAAATAATTGGGCTTTGCCCCAAAACAAACTCTACATACAATTTTCTCAAAAAATACAATGGGCATTCCCAATTAGCATGTGGGGGACTATCAAAAACCATATACCATCGATCCCAAAAATGTGCACTCATCTGCAGATGTATGCACCACCTCATGGATATTCTAGATTTTTTGGGTGGAATGGGTTGTCGAGTAATGGGGTCAAGAAAGTAGGGGGATAGATGGGATTTCGTTATTTTAAGGTCTAATATTTGTTTGTAAGAGAGACCATCTGAATAAAATTGTCTCATTTGTTCTCTGTCTCATCGATGCCTATCAAGATCAGAATCGATCATCCTGATGGAATCAACAACATTTTGCATTGCAGATGCAAAACGTCTCACATGTGGAGGAATTAATGCTTGACTCTGCATAGCATTTATTTGATTTTGTAAGGATGCAACTTGATCATTTATTCGTGCTCTCAAGTGAGCCTCGTCAGATGCGATATGTGCTAGATGTGGCATATTAAGTGGAGGGGGAGGGGGAGGGGGAGGGGGAGGTGGAGGTGGAGGTGGAGGGGGGGAGGAGGCGGATGTGGTTGTGGATCAGGTGGTGGATTGATGATATAATCAATGTTAAAATCATCCATGATATGCTTGATATAAATGTGCACCTGCATTAAATCATACAAAATAGTCCATGTGCATACATATATTAAGACCATATATTTAATTGAAATAGGATGAGCAACATATATATTAAGATCATATATTTAATTGAAATGCACATACATATACATTGATTGTTCAACTCAAGAGCATGTCCATACAAAATTCAAAATTAAATGTATGTACATGTACATTTAAAATAAAAAATATGATGCATAATTTGCATGCGTACAAATCATTAAACTAAACTATGTACATACATACAAATTTCAAAATTTAAGAACTATATATGCAAATTTTTAATACATGCACATACATACTAAACAATAAACTTGAAACATTCACAAAGCTCATTTTATGTCTAACACACACACACATATATATATTACAATTTTTCAGCAAGGAGAAATCATGATCTAGTAGATAGTAATAAAATATATACTATTATATACTATTCATTATAAGTTCATAAATTCCACCAAATTCATAAATCCATGTCACTAAAAATATCCATCTAGAACCAAAATCATAAATTCATGTCACTAAAAATATCCATTTAGAACCAAATTTATAAATTCATCACACAAAATATCCATCGTTCACCAAATTTATAAATTCATAACTATTTAAGATCATTGTTTTAATTTATAAAGTGGCTCTCTACTACATAGATCTTCATTTCTTTGTGTTTTCCTTTTCAAAATTAGGAGTTCTCCTCTCCTCTAGCCATTTTCAATGCTCATCTACGATCCCATCCATAGCCTTGACAGTGTCAACAAGGGTTTGCATCCTAGATGCAAACATCCTCACAGTTGGTGCGACACATTCTTCATTTTGAATAATGTTGATTTGATCTTGGATGGTTCTAGCAAAAGCATTGATTTGTGCTTGCAAATGAGCATGCTCATTGATTTCAGGTGGTGGAGGTGGGGGGTTACAGGTGGAGTGGGTGGAGGTGGAGGTGAAGGTGTTGGAGATGGATGGCGTGGAGGTGGATTGCGAATATTATTGAATGGATCCATGTGATCTTTAAGATATGAGTGAACCTGCATTAGATTTGTAATTTCAAGATGTAAGATACATGTTTAGGAAATACCTTTAAACCATTCAATATAAATGGCCTTAAATAATTGAATACAAATGATAAAATTATATGTACAAGCCTCATTTATATGTCTAAGGCACATGTTACTTGAATGAAAATAAAATTAACTATTGATATTGTATAATCTTGCAGGATCTTATTATTGTTAAATTTGGTTGGACCTTGGGCAACTTTGATGCCAAATTTTAAGAACTTCTTTGATCCCCTTAAGAAATGTCATATTGGAACCCCTTAAGAAATAGAATTACGATTTAGGGTGACAAGATGGCTTAAGGGGATTTATGTCTAGTGAGGTCCTAGGAGAAAATGGCATGGCTCAAGTGAATAAAATTTTGTGAAGTTGCCCAAGGCAACCAAATTTCATTAAGAGCCTTTAAAGAAAAAATGATGGCTTTAGGGTTTAGGGTAAGGATAGCTTAAGGGGATCTATATGTAGTAAGATCCTAGGAAAAAATTACATGGCATAAGGGAATGAAATTTGGTGGAGTTGCCTAAGGCAACCAAATTTCATTAAGAGCCTAAGAAAAAATGATGGCTTTAGGGTTTACGGTTTAGACTTTAGAGTTTAGGGTTTAGGGTAATAGGATAACTTAAGGGGATATATGTAGTAAGATCCTAGGACAAAATTACATGGCACAAGGGAATGAAATTTGGTGGATTTTCCTAAGACAACCAAATTTAGAGTTTAGTGTTCAGAATTTAGAGTTTGGTTAGGACAAAATGAATGGTTTAGTGTTTAGGGTTTAGAATTTAGAGTTCAGGGTTTAGGACCTTTAGAATTTGGAATATTTAATGAAATTTCAAGTTAGTGAAGAACATTTTCTTGTGGAATAGTTGATTGAGATCTACTCTTGTTTCAGCTGACCAACCTAGATCATGATGGCAACTTTGATCACCAAATTTTAAGAACTTCTTTGATCCCCTTAAGAAATCGAATTGCGATTTAGGGTGACAGGATGGCTTAAGGGGATTTACATCTAGTGAGGTCCTAGGAGAAAATGTAATACCCCTCCGTGTCGGTTGTTTTGGTCTTGTGTGTGAGTTTCTGTGTGTGCTTCATTAATTACTGTATTATTTGATTGTGTGGAAAATATAATATGTTAGTAATCATGTTTAAATAATTAATTAAAATTTGTAAAGATATTTAAAATATGATTAGAAATTAAAATAATAATAAATTAAATTAAATCAAATGATTTAGAAAAAATGATCAAATTAAACTAATTCGTTAAAAGTAAAAGGGATATTATTAGATAAATTGATTTAAATTGTTATGAACAAATAATCTTGAAAAAATAATAATTATCATAAGAAATTTAATGGATACTTATTTAGAATCTTGTAAATGGTTGATTTTTAATTATTCTAATGTGGAAGTAATTAATTAATAATGTATTGTGGAGATAATGAATATATATTATAAATAAAAGTTCATTTTTGGGGATTTAAATTTATTTAGTTTAAATGTATGATAAAAGAAAATAAAAAGGAAATATGAAAAGAAGCAGCAAAAAGGAATTATTTTTGATTTATTTCCTGAAATGTGACTTTTGGTATTCTCTGGAAGAGGAAAAGGAAGAGACTTCTTGTGTGAGATTTTATTTAGAGGAAATGGAAAGGATTCCGGGGGGGATGGATTTGAATAAGGGGTTTTCTTTGTTTGAGGGGATTGTTCAACTGCTAGAGAAATTTTAGTTTCAATCATTTTCTGTTTCTAGTATCTTTTTCTGTTTTCTGGAGAAAAAATTGGTGAAGAGGAAGGAAGATTTGGATCTGTTGTTGGAAGACCGGCAACAAGGAATTGGTTCAACAAGAGGGACAAGGCTTCTTCAATTTTCTGCAAGCGAAGGACGCCAGGTTCTTTTCTTTTAATTAATTATCTTCTGTTAAAATAGGAATTGTTCCCTGAGAATGAAATTTGTATTTAGGATTGAAAATTAAATAATGGTAGGAAGAAAATCTATTGGGGTTATTATTTAAGCACTGAAAATAAACCAGGGATTGTGATTATGATTTGTCCAAATAGAATTTTTGTGGGTTCTGGGCTGTTGTTTATTGAAAGGGGGTTTTGCTCGAAACCTAGAAATGAACAGTATTTCTGTTATTTCATTTTGTTCAAAAAAAAATAAAAAAATAAAATTTGAGAATAATTTCCTTTCAATGATTTGCTAGTTCATATATATATATACCTTATAAAACATTTTTGTTTTTTATTTCAAACATGCACAGTGAATTGAATGTGTACAGTAATTTTCTGTTCCCTGTTATTGAAATGTTCAAACTCCTGTGTGTATATATATACATATATATTTGTATATATATATATTAGATATATATATATATATATAAATAAATATACATATACACATATATTTTTAAACAAATGAAATTTTGAATGGAAATTCGAATTTATTGAAACCCGTACTTTTCTTTCCAACGCACTGATCATGGAATTCATTGTTGATTTTATATTTATGTATATTATGGCTGTGTGGTGGTCGACCTCGGCCGTACCCACCACACTGCCGTCAGTACCGTGACAGTCTGCGAACTGTCCACGGCAGTCCGAAGGACTGCCGTGCGTAGTCCGTAGACTGCCCATGGCCGGCATGGTTTACTGTACATATGTGTTGGGATTAAAATTCCCATTTAAATTTGAATGTATTTGAATTTAATTTTTAATACGTGAATTCTATATATTAAATTCTGTGCGGTTTTTTTTATTTTATAAATATATATATATGTGTATGTATATTTATATATATATATTTATATATATATATTTATATATATATATATTTATATTTGTAGATATATTTATATATATTGATTAATTTATTTATTTTGATTGCAGTATTATTTAACTAATTTAACTGTTATTAAAAAAAAAAAAATATATATATATATATATTGTTTCTTTTTTGATTAATTATAAATTCTGTTAATTTAACTGTTATTCAAAAAAACATATATATAGATTATGTTTCTTTTCTGATTAAAATAAAAAAGAATTTGTTATAATGAAAATAATATTAAAATAGAAAGAAATCTGTTCTTACTGATTTGTTAAATTACAACTATAAGAGGATAAGTTAGTAGAAAAATCAACTTAGGTATATATGACAACATTGATTTATTTAATTCTTGTTTTGAGTAAATATTTTGGAATAGAAAAGAATTCCTATTAATTTGTTAAATTGTGAAATTTGATAGGATAATATAGTAGAATGGCAATTTGTGAATATATATTTATATCAGCATTGATTGTTTAATTTTTATTTTTAAATGTGTATAGGGTGAAAACAAAGTTTAGCATAGAATCAAATAAGTTATCTTTTTATGAAATTAAGACTTGTAGACTTGTTGGATTCTTAGAACAGATCGTTTCTATTTTTATATTTCCTCTCTCAAAATGAATTAAAATATATAAAGATGTAGTGGTTTTAAAAGGTATTTATTGTGTGTAAATTTATTTAGATAGATTTAAGATTTTAAAGTGGTAAGTTCTAATATGTAGTTTAAGTATTTAGAGTATTGTTATTATTATCTTTTTAAGTATAACAAATGGTCTTAAGTGGTTGGCGCAACTACTTTAAATATTGGAATTGAGTGTTAAGTTAGTGAGATGAAGGGAAGTGGAAATAATGTTTAAATTAATGTTTTGAACATAAGTAGTTATGAAATGATAATGAGATAAATACCCAACTATTTAGTAGTTTTCAATTGTTGCTCATTGAAAGGGAAATTTAAATGTATGGGCATGGTTAGATATTGATTAGGGTAATTTCGAATTGGATAGTTTATTGGTGAAATGGAATTTTAATCTTTTGAAAATTGACTTCCCTTATATTCATTTAATGATTGATTTGTAAGTATGCTTTATGGATAAAGTATTTTAGAATACTTGTGATGGCTATCATGAATTGTTTTAGTTAATTGAGTAATTCTGTTGGGGAAGTTGTAAAGTTATTTAGTTCTGGTCGTTAATTGTTTGGTTAATAAATATTGTTCTCATTTGAATTTGTGGTTGTTGTTATGCAAGTGTTTTGTGGGTTGTGAGTGGTTGAGTATTTAAGGTGTTCATTAATTGGTCCCTTGGATGCCTGGTTGCATGCTTTTATCTCTGTTATTGAAGGATTGTTTTTGAATGTTTCCGTATTGGTGTGAATGCCTTTGGAGATCAATTTCGATTCAAGGAATCCTTGTCATTTAATTTGTGTTGCAATGTAACTGGGAACTTGTGTTTTGGTTTATGATTTGTGGATAGTTGATCTTCTTGAATTTCTAATTTATTTTGTATCTAAGTTGATTATGTAGTCTGGATGGAGTTGTTGATCTTATTTTAATGTGTTCTCTCATTATTTTTGAATTGAAAATAGTTCTGGTGGCCTTGCAATTATTGTTGTCATTGCTATGTTGTTGATTTTATAAAGGGGATTTGCGTACCACTATAAGGGGTTCTTGTGTGGAGAAAATTGAGGTCTCCCATGGAATACCTAGTTGGTGGCTTTTGGTTTTATTAAGTGATTTTGTTGAATTGAAGGGGCACCATTGTTGTTTTGTGGATGGTTCTTGATGAATCTTCCTTTTTTGTGGCTTTTCTGAGTTACTCTCATAATTGAGGAAATTTTATCCTTGTGTTGGAATCATTGGAGAAATACTCAGGTTGCTTCACTTCACCCTTGTTTGTGGGTTTTCATTCTTTTGGCTTCCAGAGGCTTGAGATGATTGATAATTGATGTTCTCTCTCTTTATGTGCCTTGATTTGGCAAGCGTTTTGGTTTCATGATTTTTAAAAGGGTTGTACAGGAATTGTTGAGACTTTGATTATGTATTTATAGCGAGATGGGTAATGCCTCGCATGCTTCTTAGTTGTGATATAATATTCTTGTTATGATGGTACAACCCTTGGTTTCTTGGTTTTGGTTTGATATTGTTGGGTCTCTAGGGAGAGTGGCTCCTCGTGGGGGCCGACGCCCTGTTTAAGGGGAAGGGCTTAGGATAACCCATGAGTGAGTTAGTAAACAAGTGATAACCTAATAATTAACTTAGGAGGGTTGGGTAGTAATATCATTACAAGATTTAAAATATGGATACCTCGTCTTCATTAGTGCTTCCGCAGACTAATGGAAGGCTGAGAAGGCTATGGTTGGCAAGGTCGTGACCTCGTCCTCACGACAGGTCTACGGCTCTGCATGAGCTACCCTATGGTGTTGACACCTCAAGTAGGAGGAAGGGCCAGGAGATCCATAGATGGGGGTCGATGCCTCATTTTGGAGGAAGGGCCAGGATAACCCATGTAGGCTATGCGATGAAACTCTCCCCTAGTTGCCCATGTGTTTTTACTTTATTGTGTTCCTCTGGAAGTAGGTTATGGGAGTTGGTTTAGATTGTTGTTTGAATTGATTTAAATTGATTTATGATTATTGTTTTAATACATCTTTAGTATGTTTTGCGGTCTTGTATGATCTCATTTATATTTGGTTTACAATCTTGTATCTTTATGATACTGTGATATGATGTTATTGTATTATTTGATTGAAATTTGGAATTGAATTATGTTTATTAATTCAGTTGATTTGGAAGTGTTTCATGATCATCCTTTGGTTACTTGTTACTGGTCATTGCTTTGATTTATGTGATGAGATTTATGATTTTAAGTTATTTTAATGACTCTTGGATGTTGTTGATTATGTCTTTGTAATTCTTGAGTTTTATGATACTTTTGTATGGCGTTGAGTCTTGTGGTTCCCTTTTTGGATGTTCTTGGTTGCGGTCTCTTTCTTGTTAGCTCCTAGCACGAGGGGTGGGTCTTCGGACTCACATGGTCGGGTGGATCGTGCTAAGCACCCCATTGGGTCCCCAGTCGAGGATCGAGAGGTGCGGATTGGTGCGGTTGCAGCGACTCCAGAGTTGTATCCGTCATGGAGCCAATTTTCATCTATTCATTGTATCATGATTCTTGTTGTATGGTTATCGTGCATATTGGAAACACTTTGTATCATTGTACTTCTTGAATATTGTATTGTAATGTAACATTAAACCTTATGTGGCTATTTGCAGTTGATATTCAATGTGTTAAGTTAATTATGTATATGTTGTACTTACTCAGAGGGTTGCTTATCAATGATTATCATGTATACATTTGTTAATGTTTACTTTGTTATGAATTATATCTTTGGTTTTATTCTTTATTGTCGTTGTGTGGATCTTAGTCTCGTAATGACTCTTCGTGTACCCTAAGGGATGTATGTGCTAATGAATCTTCTTAAATGAAATTCATGTTATGATTTAATGTGTATTACATGTATGTTATGTTTACTTTTTTTAAAAAAAAATTGTGCTGTAATTATTGTTTAATTTTCCTTTGGGGTTCGCACGACGGGGCGTTACAGAAAATGACATGGCTCAAGTGAATAAAATTTGGTGAAGTTGGCCAAGGCAACCAAATTTCATTAAGATCCTTTAAAGAAAAAATGATGGCTTTAGGGTTTAGGGTTTAGACTTTAGAGTTCAGGGTTTAAGGTAATAGGATAACTTAAGGGGATGTACATGTAGTAAGATCCTAGGAAAAAATTACATGGCATATGGGAATAAAATATGGTGGATTTTCCTAAGACAACCAAATTTCACTTTAAAGTGTTGGGTAGGACAAAATGAATGGTTTAGTGTTTAGGGTTTAGATTTTAGAGTTCATGGTTTAGGGTTTACAAAACTTAGGGTAAAGTTTTGGTGCCCCTTGGAATATTTAATGAACTTGAAAGTTAGTGAAGAACATTTTCTTGTGGAATAGTTGATTGAGATCTACTCTTGTTTCAACTGACCAACCTAGATCATGAAATATCATTCATATTATAATCTTGCATGATCTTATTATTGTTAAATTTGGTTGCCTTGGGAAACTTCACCAAATTTTAAGAACTTATTTTGATCCCCTTAAGAAATTTGTCATATTGGGACCCCTTAAGAAATCGATTTATGATTTAAGGTGATAGGATGGCTTAAAGGGATCTAGATGTCTAGTGAGGTCCAAATTTAGTCATACTATCTAGCCTCATTGGTTCCATCTAGCTCTAGGTCAAAAGTGTTTACCCCTCTAATAAAAAAAAGTATCATGTTAAAAATGAATCAATCTATACATATCACAAAAATAATAATAATCTTAAATGTAACCAATACTCTAACCATAATAGAATGCTAAATGATCCCCACCCCTAACCATATCCTAATTGAATTATAAACCTAATTGAAACTTAATTAAATTATAACCTTTACCTAATCTTAAATGTATTCCTATATTATATTATATTATATTAAATTATATTATATTTAAATTAAGTAATATTTGTATTATAATTATATTAATATTTATTATATATTCCTAATTGTAATCTAACTATTTACTACAAACCTAATTGAATCTTAAGCCTAATCCTCATTAAAACCCCAAGTAAATTGTAACATTACCTATCCTTAATTGTAATCTTATATTATATTTTATGATATTAAATATTTATATTATTTAATATATTATATTAAATATAATATATTAAATAAGATAGATATTTAATTATATTTCTTTTATATGAATCATCCTCCTATCTCTAAATTGTAATAATAGCATGTAGTTCCTCCAACCTATCATCATGTACCTCCTCCCTTCCCATGTAATAGGTGTACCTTGTAGGTGTTAAATGGTTCCATCTTGGTCTCCTTATTGATGCATTTCTATCCTTCCACATAAATCTATATAGTATCAAAATATAGGTAATTTTATGGTTATTGAATCTCTCTTAATGGCTAAAGAATCCATTATGATTGAGGACATGGGTGGATTATTATCTAGGATCACATCTTAAAAATCCTATAGAGGTCATGTGGTATGTTTTTCTTAATACATATATTCCCATACACACCTCTTTCCATGTATTATCAACTCTCCTATATAATAGACACCTTCCTAGATTTAAATTTCATATGATATATATGTACCCAAGTGCTTCCAATTGGAATTGCTATAATTATACTTTTATGGCATTCTAGATATTCAAAATAGTTTTCATAAATCTACCAAATAGAACCATTCTTGACATTGAACCTACATAATTTTAGGTATGTCCAATGAAATAAACTTTACCCATAGCACTCTCACTCATGCTCTCAATTTTCTTCCAATGATTTAGAACCCTAATAAACCCTAACTTGTAGAAACCAAAAGTTTTTACATATTATGTGTTCAAATAAGTGAAAACATTACAAAAAGCTCTACTAAATGGTGACAATAGAGGGTTTTTTAAGGCAACCAAATTTCATTTTAAGGTCCTAAGACAAAATTCAAATGCTTTAGTGTTGAGGGTTTAGATTTTACAGTTTAGGGTCTAGGGTTTAGCAAACTTAGGGTGAAGTTTAGGTGGCCCTTGGCATAATTTAGGCTTGCAAGTCAGTGTCAATTGGAATCGATTGTACACACTTAGATTTACGAATTTGCTAACTAAGTTTGTAAACAGACATCAAGATCAACTTTATGAATTTTAACTATTCTTTAACATATTGTTTTCTAATCTAATTATAATTTAACATTGAAACTAAAGTTTAATATATATCATTTTTTCCATACAAAGCAAATAAAATTTAAAACATTTAAGCAATGCAAATGAATTTTTTTGAGCTCGAAATTACCTAGTTTTCAAAATCAAAATGATTTGTTTGATTTCAATTTAGGGTTTTAACATAATTTTTGTTCCAATTCAATTTAGGTTTCAATTTTAAACAATTAGGGTTTTTTCATGCAATTTTTTCATTTCAATTCAAACTAGGGTTTTCAAATTCAATTTTTTTTATTTGATTTGAATTCAGGGTTTCAAAAAGCTTGATTTGGATTTGTAAATGCAATGTTTATATTTCATTTCGATTTCTAGGGTTTTGAAATGCAATTTTTTTTGTTTTGTTTCAATTAGGGTTTTCAAATTCAATTTTTTTTGGTTTAATCAAACAATTTAGGTTTCAAAAGTTTAATTTTGTTTGTAAAACACAATTCTATGTTCATTTTTTCATTTTTATTAAAAAACCTTTAGGTTTCATTGCATTTTTTTGTCTATTTTTACAATTATTCATTTCTACTATAACAGTTAAAAAATACTTAAAACGTGAAATAAATTAAAAAAAATGCTAAATTCACTTATTTTCTTCAAAATTTCAATTCAAAATAGAAAAATGCAAAAAAATGGTGTGTAGGTAGGTACCTGTAGCTGATTGTGGGGGTCGCTGTCGCCAGTACTCAGGGTCTCGTCTACTATGCAGTGAAATCTATTTTAAAAAAAATAAAATAGCAGTATAAAACGGGATCCCGATTTCTACCAAACGGGATCCCGATTTATAGAAATCGGGATCCCATGTCGTAGTAATCGGGATCCCATTTTGTGACAACTGAGATCCCATTTCGTGACAATCGGGATCCCGTTTTGTGACAACCGGGATCCCGTTTCATGACAACCGGGATCCTGTGCCTTTTCCATCGGTTCGAGATCCTATGGGAAATAGGATCCCAATTTTTAAAAAGCGGGATCCCGTTCCATGTTAGGCTCGAGATCCCGTTCCATGTCAGGCTCGAGATCCCATTCCATGTCAGGCTCGAGATCCCGAACTGTAACGAGATCCCGATTTTTAAAAATCAGGATCCCATTTATTAAAATTTGGATCTCGTTTCCTCAAAGTTGATTTCAATTTTTTGGTTAAGGCAAAAAATTCCACGTTTCGTGGACTCAACTTTGTGCACTTACTGATAAATTTAACTTTAAAAATATATCATATTTTTACTAAACATTTTATTATTGGGTAAACCCACAAAAGTGGTTTTCAATTAGAGTGAGGAAGGAAAAGTTGCAAAAAATGACCCCATGCAAAAAAAATCATTTTTGGGGTTCGAACAAACCAAAATAGGGTTCACTAGAACCTTGGTTCATGGGAACCAATTTAATGCAAGGTCCCACCAATCCTGCCAAAAAACACAAAGAAATTGTTTTTTGAAAGGGGGTTTGCTTGAACTAGGGTTCAAGTGAACCTCTGGGGGTTCGAGCGAAACCACCATGGTTTGCTCGAACCCTCCTTTTCCCACCTTCTTACCCTAACACCAAAAAATTCCAGAATTTTGCACTTCGAAGCTTAGGTTGAGGATGAAAATGGAGGAGACTTCATATACCCAACTAGATGATGGTAGTGCTCAAAATGAGCTATCCAATGAGCATAATTTTAATATGTTTTGGTTTTATTATGTATTTTTTTTTTAGTGTTATTAAACATAGGTTTTTCACCGAAAATCAAGCTCTCTATTCTACACGTGGAAAAATAACAGATTATCAATTTTTTTTTTGAAAAATATGAGTGCACCAGATATTGAAGTCTTTGATGGACAACAAAAAAATAAATTGAATTTCAATGCATACAAAAAAAGTTACGCGTTATACGGTCCACCTATGTTTGAATTGTAATTGGTTTGACTTCAAAACTTGATTAAGGAAAAAATATTCAATAAAACACTATGAAACCAATTGGAAGCACTAGATATTGTAGTTACAAATCTAAATTCAAAAAAATAAAATTTTATTCTTCATAGGAAAAAGTTATGCATTATACAGTGAGCGTCACTCCTTAAAAATTTTGTTTACTAAAAAAAACTAGTTTTCGAAGGAGATGGAAAAAGAAGTGCAATCTGATTCCAAAATTTTTGAAAAAAATATATTTAGAATCTATAGAAAAAATGCTACAAATCACTAGTTGGCATCATCTTTAAATTCCTCACGGTTTAGCCACTATAGGTGCTCGAAAGTGAAGATTTAGTTAAAAAAATTATTTCAGTGTCTAGTTTGGCCAAAAATTGTAAACCAATTTTGTGGGATCACCCAATATCCTTTATTAGCCGATAGGCTATATATTGTGGGCACAATCCACTAGAATTGTCTCATGCAAGCTTGAAAACTCTCACTTGAAGATAAACTCCAAACAATTGAAAAACCTTTCAGGTAGTTGAACCAACAATCTCACCCATTTACTTTAGCCTCCACAACTACAACTCGTATAATCCATAGCTATAACTCATATTATTTATTGATTATTTTAAACATTCGGTCATTTCTAACCTTGGATGTTTTTTCCTCCATAACCAAGAAAGAGCATAGCAAAGACCGTCTTTAATACGACGAATAACATGTAAAGAGTTGTAGAAATCATACATGAGTTTTATTACTATCCAAACAACACTTTTTCTTAAAACAATTATGGGTAGAAGGAGAAAGCAACAGCCAAAGTAGAGTGAGTGTTGGGATAATTTCCCCCTCTTGTCATTCTCAATAAGGAATCTTCCTTGTCAAAATGAGTAGAGGGGAGATTGGAACTGTGGACCATTCAGAAGAAGAAACAAGTCTGATGGATCTCCCTCTAGAGGTGTTGTGTATAATGGAGCGGTGAGTGTTGTGGTGGATTTGGGAGTCGTGGTGTGCCACCGCCGCCAGTTTCAAACCATGGCTAGGGTTGCACCATTCACTGTTAAATTAAACCATTCTAAGTATTTGCCATCCTCCAGGGTTTTGACAAAGTTGGTTTTGAAGAGTATAAGATCATATATGCTCACCACTAGGATTTTGGCCTAACCAAGTCCTGGATCATTGATGATGGTATGGCAGTTGTCTTGGTAGATTTGAAGAACCTACACTATCTTTGTTTAGATGCTTTCCAGAAATTGTGAGCTGCTTTGCATTGCTTGTTGAGTGAATGTTTTAAATTGATATATATTTTTTAAAAGGATTCAATTTTTTTGGACCATTTGATTTTGCATGTAATTGGATTTTTCTAGATTTCTAATATGGTGAAATATTTAATTTTGCATCTAATTGGGTTTTTTTAGATTTCTAATATGTATTGCTGCAACAATTTAAAACCATCCAAATCAGAGGTAACCTATCAAGAGAATTTTGTAGGGTGATCAATCAAGTGTATTCTCCAATGGCAGATTTGTTACTATCTTCAACAAATATGAGGGGGGTGTGTGCATGCCCATCTGTCGTGTGACAGTGCACATGGACACATGGATGTGTTTATGAATACACAAATACATATAGACATTTACATTTATGTAGATATATAATGTGCTTGTATAAATGCATATACACGCAAACATGAATACATGAATACAAAGTAAAGGTTTGTTTTAGGGTATGTTAGTATAACAAAATTTCTTTCCATTTAATTATATATGATTTAAATTTTGTTTCTATAGATTTGACCTCACGACCAAGCTAGGGAGTAACCTAGATGTTTCCAGTCCCTATACACCATGAGAACCAGCCTAGCTAATTGGCCTCTTGGGATGCGACTTTCCTCATAGAAATAAGGAAATTGTTTGAATTTACCAGTATTATATATATTGTTAAAATTTTGTACCCCTTAAGTTTTGACCTCGTAAGAAATCTCTAGAACAAACTACGCCTTGCCAATCTACCTAAATTATACACACAATCACACAAATACGTTTATGTGTGTTTGCTAGCAGTAATATACCAGCTTCCATGCTCCCTTGCTTATGTAAGTAGAAGGGGCTCATCTACTTGTATCTTTATATTTTTCAAGATAAATGAAGGCTAACTCACATTGTTTGACAAAAGTACACCTAGATTGTCAGTTTTCTTTCTTGTTTCAATATATTTGCCTACTATTAGGCAATGGGTTTGAACTTTGCATCTACTATATTAATTTTTGGTTCTGTTGTTAGTTCTTCTATAATGAGTTGGTTAAGAGCATCTTCAATCATTATAAGTGACATTTTTTTTTGTTTTAACTTGGGCGAGCTGAGTTTTCATCTGTATGGCTTCATAATGTGCATTTCAACAACTGCTAGAAGAGCTTTGAAATCTATGCTCCAAGGGATTTTTCTATCTTCTGAATGGTATTGTGTTTATAAAGCCTTTGCTCTTCCATTTTTTTTATCTTAATCCATTTGTACTCAAAGTTATTTATTTAGTTTTGAAATTCTTATCACATATTAAATGAAGTTTAAAAGTTCATGCAAACAAATATTTAAATATACATAGCCATCACAAAGAGGCCTTATTTAATGGAAACTAAATATATTCTAATAATGAAAGATGAAACAAGTGCATAAAACAAATATATCTACCAAAGTAAACCATACTATCATATGTATGAAGCATCTTTTGAAAACTCTGAAGAAAATGGAGTTGTTATTTTGCTGTTTTAGGGTAGCATATTGTACTTTCATTCTTATTGTAATTATTTTTAAATTTATTTTTTTACATTTGCTTCTTGCGAAAAGGGTTCAAGTATTCCTGTGTGTTTTCTTGTTATTACTTATGATTTTTGGTAGTGGCCAATTTTTTTTGTTATATTCTTTGATGGAAATGCATGCTCTTTTGTTTCCATGTCTCATTGCAACACATAAAATAAAATATAACCTACTAATCTAGATATGGTTTTATGCATCTTCATAAATCCTTTAGCCTACAGGCTACAAGAGCACATTTTTAATCAGCTTGGAAGTTTCATATTTCTCAAATAGCTTTTTAAATGTCCTGGTGGCCAAGGTTGAATGCTTATTTATTATTAGTCTAATTCTACCCATTTTTGTCTACAGCCATATATCTTCATTCTAGATTTGTTGACAAGATGGTTTATGTTTTTTTTTTGGTATCATTATAGCCTTCCTCAATGGTGTTTCATTTTCCTTCCAGTTTTGAGTTATTGTTTTATTTGACTTTCTTCTTTTTTATATTTTACCAATGTCACAAGGATGCATTCTTGGGGGTTGAATATACAAAATAGAGGCATTCATGTATCATATTTTTTAACCTGGGTATTACTTTTTTGTGGTGCTGTCATTTTTATCTTCTCATCTATCTATCAGGCATGTATTAGATAACAGTCTTGCGAAGAATCATCCTACATGTTGCCTCTATTTGGTCTAGCCTTAGCCATATCTAACTTGTCTAGGATACAATTTCTTAGAACACTGTTTGGCTCCTTTGTCTATATAAAATGTTGCATGTCTTTGTAAACTTGTAAATTTTGTTGAGGGCTGCACTCTTTTCCTTTA
>VDFB02271358.1:460305292-460320998 GCA_007258455.2 Sequoia sempervirens
GGTGCATAGTGTTAATGTGGTGCCAATATACAAAAAGCATGAGCCAAATAGAAGTCTAATTTGCATTACAAATTCCTATTTTTGAAGCAAAGTAAAATAAGAGAACTAGTCAAATAATGAGCTAGCCAAATAGAGTCGACCTGTAGAAGCCAATAACCTTGCATTTTTTATTATCATTCTTGTTGTCTATTATAATGAAATATGGTTGTGTATGTGTTTACTGTGAAATTTATTTAGCTGCCACCTTTTTCGTTGTCTTGTTGAGTCGAACCTTTTGGATTGAGAAGTGTCAACTTTGATAGCTTGTTTCTAGCCTATAGTTGCTCACACTTCTATAAAAATAGAGGTGCTTCCTACCTCATTTGGATGCATATATCTAAACTCATTGTTAATTTCTTAGATGGTATTATTTGCATTTATGAGTTTAGAGAGTTTTCATGAGAGGTTTTGAGAGAGAGTTTTTGGAGAATTAGAAGTGATAATTGCTTAGTTGCAAGATTATTGTGGGGAAATCTAATCTAAGAATCTAGTTTGTTTGATTGGAGCTTTTCACATATAGGCATGCTGATTTCCACTCTATCATACTTTCTATGTTTTCAAAAGATTGCATGTCTTTGAATGCTTTGTTAGAAATATGTTTTAATTGCTTATCATGAAGTAGTTTTTATCTAAAATTTATATAGAAAGGGGTTCATAATGAATCTTGTTTAAGGAAATCATACTATTTGATCATTTGTACATACTCCATAATAAGGAGTGGGTGTTATATTAATATTTTATACTATAGTGAGATAGAGCTTATATAGATGACACTTAATTCGTGTAGTTAAGGGATAGAGTTACTTGAGATGTGTTGAATGGCATAAGTAGAACTATCAACATTATTAGGATGCGATGTTATGCAAAACTTCATTGGTAATCCTTATTTGATTGATTACTTATTTCTCCTAGAAAGTAGGAAGAGATTCTTATCCCTAGTGTTAGGGTTTAAACTTGAAGGTTATATCAATATTCAACAATAGGGTTGAGAGTTGTATTTACTTGTTATGAAATTTTCTTATTTTCATTTAGAGTCTATTCCTATTCATAGAATTCTAAAAGAGGACTCACATATTAGTAACCCAAACCGTATTGTGAGAGGACTATGGGTGAAGATGCAACAACCCCTCACAAGTTGATAATAACCTCTAGATGATATACAAATGTGGTAAACATATGAATAATTGAGGTATTTTGAAAGAGAAGTCTTATGATTGGTTCATGTTCACTTGAATGCTACTTTACCTTTGATTGAAACCCTAGGTTAAAAATAACCTATTTAGTTGGGTTGTATACTTCTAGTTGCTGATGAAAGCAATAAATTAGGATTATCCTATATATGTTTTGATTGATCATTTGATTATTGATTTTATCTTTGATTGAAGTCATTTATTGTTGAAGGTTATACTTTTGATAAAAGTCATTTATTTTTTAAGAATATACATTGATTGAGGTCACTTATTTATGTAATCATACTTTCGATGGGAGTCATTTATTGCTGAGATTACACTCTTTTATGGAAAATCTTATTATTGTGAATGTAATTTTGAAATATAGTAATATTTAATGATTGACTTTATATATTTAACCATATGGTTAATTGGTAAGTTAGAGTTACTTTGAATTACTTAAGTAGAAGTGTCATAGTAAAATTAAAAGGCTATAGGTTATTCCTGGGGTTAAGGCTACTTCATGGCGTAAGGGGATAGCCTATGCATAGGTTATGAATGGTCAATACAAATCAAGCTAGGAGGGTAGTTGAGCGTGTGACATCCACTCCATAATTTTGGGTGATGAATACTTTGGCCAAAGTAGTGTAATTTTGATTGTTTATGTTGTCAATTCACTATGATCCAAATTTACATACTAGGTAGGGAATGCCAGATGATTAGGTTATAGCCATTGTATGATAGGTCTAGAAATGTTTAAGAAACACCACTAAGCTCAGGGTGTTGTCACAATAGTGGTTTACAATTCCTGAGAGGAACGAATTTTAGCTGAAATCACATATTTTTAGAAAATATAATGATTTAAGCCTTAAAAATTTCCATTTGAAGGATTCCAATTGAAGAGGGTTTGATCAAATCACCTTAGATCAAACCCCCTTGGATAGAACCTCGCTAGTTTTAAACCATACCTATAAATGCATCTCCTTTACACCTATCAAAATGCTGATAAAAAATCACTTTTGATTTTATATTTCTTGGGGTAGGATCAAATGAATTCATTTTAAAATTTCCAGTTCTCTCAATGATTATGGTATTCCTGCAATGCTTCTATCCAATGAATAAGAATTAATATGTTTTGGTTTTGTTATGTATTTGCCTTTTAAGTTTTTACAAACATAGGTTTTTCTAATTTAAAATGTAGAATTTCTTTTGTTCTTCACGTGGAAAAAAAATAGAAGATTATCAAGAAAAATTGAAAATATGGAGTGCACTTCAGAGGTTGAAAGTTCGAGACCTGTCAAAAAATAAATAAATTAAATTTTGACATATACAAAAAAAGTTGGCGCCATACATACCTGGCCAATTGTGTCCGAATTGTAACTCATTGACTTTGAAACTTGATAAGGAAAAAATATTCAATAAAAAACTATCTAAATCCAATTCAAAGCACTAGATATCAGAGTTACAAATCTAAATTTGAGAATTAGAATTTTATCCTTATGGAAAAAACGCTTATAATGTGCCTCAGCTACTCTTTTAAAATGTTATGTTTCTAAAAATCAATTTTCATGAGAGTTGAAAAGAAGTGCAATTTGATTCCGGTAAAAATGAAAAAATATTTTAGAATCTACAAATAAAATTTGATGAGACTCTATTTGCAATCTATCTCTTCAAATTCCTCACGGTTTAGCCAGCTTATAGGTGCCCACGTGAAGACGATTTAGTTAAAAATAATAATTCTGCAAGGTCTAGTTTGGCCAAAAAATTGTAAACCACTATTATGGGATCACCCCTCAGGGAAGGTCATTATTATGAGGTTATCAAATCAATCACTTCATTGAAGGGAAGGCCATCTTACTATATGTGGTAGATGTGTGAGGGACCATAATAAGTTCACGATTGGTGAAAAAGCACTTAAGTGATGCTTCTCCTCATTAGTTAGTGACTAAGATTTGATGGAGGGAACCTGGACCATTCATACACCTAGTGCTAGTAAGCTCATGTAAGCTATGTACAAGTATTTATGTATCCATTTCTATGAAAGATTGTAAAAGAGGAAATAAAATCATGAAATTATGTAATATGAAATCAATACTTTGGAAAGTTGAAATACTTTGTTATAATGTAATGGAAAAGTTTGGAATGAAGTTTATTTCAAATATGCATATTATTCTTATATATGAAAAGAAAATTTTTATTGTTAAGTGTTGGTATCATGTTTTATTTAATTGAGGTTAAAAGCATAGTAAAATTATTGGGTAGAAAAATGGGCATATTACAAATAAATTAAAAACTTAAATGACAAACAAACATTACCTATTACTTTTTCATTCCATAGGATTGCAGGTCTTGGAACTATCTCCAAATAAGACAATAAGGTCTATTTTTTTTTCAATAAAAGCAACAATATACCTATTTGATAGTCTACTTTTTCCTGATCTTATTATTCTTGGTAGATCTAGTAGAATATATGTGCATATTGAACAATGAAAATATTGAAGTAAAGGTTTTAACTTAATTATGTTAATTAAGTTACCTTTATTCCTCTCTTAAGATTTCACTTTAGTTTGAATATTGTGACATTTAATAATATATTAATTATTAAATGTCTACCTATTAGGGTTAATTTTAGGTTTTGCATGATCTCCTTTTAAGGATTGATCCATTTGTATATATTTATTCTATTGTTCTGTTAATACATCTTTCATATTACAGAGCTTCAAACCCTCTCTTGCTTTTTTCTCCATTCTCTTCCCTGTGACAGGTATCTCTTTGCATGCAGGTGTTGTTGGACTTTGAAGTTGGTTTTGACAACTTCTACATGGTATCAGAGCGTGGACTTGCTACAACCTATTCTTGTTTTGAAGAATTTAGAGCTATGAGGGTTTGATATGGATTTCACAGGTTTTCAGTTTGATTTTTTGTGGATCCAACATACTTCATTCTTTGGGTTCATTTTGGGCCCAAACAGACCTTGCTATTGGATTTGCAGTGCTTGAAAACCCTTATTTTCATATAAAGTTTATCCAATTTGGCCATAGTTGATCAGGGAGGCAATTTTTTTTGGCCCCAAGGCCGTACGACCTTGGGGCACGCAGAACGAGGAAAAAATAAATAATTTAAAAAATAAAAATGAAGGTTTTTAAATTATTTTTCTACATCGCCAGCCTAGAGGGAGGCCACCATCCTCCCACCACCTGGTAGCCACCCGCCACTACACCGCCACAACCCCCAATAGTAAACCGCTAGCGCTAACCATTAGCGCTCACCGCCAATGCTCACCGCACATGTGAATAGGCCAGTGGTAACTGCCAGCTCCAATCCATAGATGGGCTAGAGCCTAGCCCCCTGGTCGCTGAAAAGACCAGGGGCTTATTTTTTTTAGCCCTAGGTGCTGTAGGGGGTCTGATTGTGCATTTTCAGCTACTTTCACCAAATCGAGCATAAAATGGGCATACAGTCTCTATTTTTCAAAAATGATATACCGTTGGAAAGCTGATTGTGACACCATTCCAATGGTGTAGGTGTTGTTATCTTATTTCTTAGTTTTGATGTTTTTTTCCGCAGTCAAAGTTAGATGATTTTTTTGTACTCCGGGGGGCATAACTTTGTCATTTTTGCTGTATTTTTCAAAAACAAATAGGCATAGGAAAAATATTCTCACGCTCTATTCAAATATTCTATTTTTTTTTTCTAGAAAAATAACCAAGTACACAAGATTTTTTTTTAAACTTTTTTTCTTTTTTCCTATTTTTTTGCTAAAAAATCACTACTTGGGTTTGGTTTCTTGCATTGTGGGGGGAGTTTTTTTCTTGCTTTCTGTCATTTAATTTAAAAAAATAGAAAATATTCACATTAAACATTCATTAAACCTCTCCAAATATGGCTGAAAACCCTTCTTCTGTTGAACTTCTCACACCTCATAACTATCATACTTGGAAGGAATTCATGACACGTCTTCTCAAATCAAAGGGCTTGTGGTCTTGTTTAGATACAGTTCAACCAGTTTTGACACACCCATTTTAGGTTATGCAACATAGAAATAAGATGGATGAGGCTATGGGTCTGATTTCCTTACATGTTTCAGACAACTTGTTGTTTCATCTTGATGGGTGTAACAGTCCTTTTGAAATGTGAACCAAGTTCACTGATTTATTTGGTACCATCAATTAGTTCCGTGCAATACAGATTGAGGAAAAGTTGACTTCACTTGTACCCAATTATTTTCCCTCTATTGAGGAATTTTTGATGAAATTCAAACAACAAAGATCTCTTCTATAGGGTTGTGGTAAGAACAAAGCATATGAGGAGTGTATTTACCTAATTCTTTCTAAGATTTGAGGTCCTTTTTAGATATTCTCTTTGAAATTTTATTCCACCATGGATGCATTGGGCAACCAATTTATCATGCCTACTTTTGAGGCATTTTGTGATCGGTTGACATGAGAGCAGGCCAAGATATCATAGTTGGATTCTCTCATAGGATCTAAGAACCAAGCACTGGTAGCTCAGTCATCTAAAGGGAAAAAGAAGCAAAAATCGAAGCCCAAGACAGATTCAATAGGCAGTGAGAGTTCCTCCAAGCCACCTCCTAAGACTGATTCAAAATCACATTTCAATTCTAAAAAGGGAAAATCTTCAAAGTTTGGTGAGTCTTCCTCCAAGACTAATTAGAAATCAGGTGATCCTTGCAGTTTCTGTGGCAAGGAAGGACATCCAATTTCCAAGTGTTGGAAATGATTAGAGGCTTTAGAGGAAGCCATGTAGTAGCATAATATCACCTCACCTCAATCTCCTTCTCAACCCACATGGAAAGGCCATGCTCTTTCTGCACGAGCATTGTCCTCAGGATCCACTTGGATTCTAGATTCTGGTGCTTCTCACCATATGAAACACACATGATTTGGTCACCACACTTGCCGCTATTGGCACTACACACATTGTAGTTGGTGACTCAGGACAACTTTCAGTTAAGGGTTCAGGTACTATTTCATTGGATGGTGGTTGTCTTCAGGATGTGCTTCTAGTTCCTAACATTTCGACAAACCTACTTTCCATTTATCAGATTTTCTACTCTGGCTCTGGTAAGACAATTGAGTTCTCACCACATGATGTGGTTATTCAAGACCTTCATGCTCTTGAATTGGTTGTGGCTATTGGGAGTGTTGATTCTGCATCTCGCTTATACAAATTTTATGGCTTTGAGAGTTTAGACACTATAGGTTCCTCTCTTATAGCACATGCAGACTCAGTGAGCAGGCTTTGGCATGACTGTTTTGGCCATGTCAATTACAAATATCTACAACAGATGAGTACTTAGGCACTTGTGATTGGGCTTCCTCAGATTTCTCATACTGATGGTGTATGTCGAGGTTGTGCACTTGGAAAACATCATGAGGATCCTTTTCCTAAGGGTTGAGCCACACGTGCTAAGGCACCCCTGGAGTTGGTACACAGTGATCTTATGTCCTTTTTGACTTCTTTTTTAGGGGCCCGTTATGTGCTCACTTTTATTGATGACTTCTCTAGACGTACATGGGTATACTTTCTAAAGTACAAGTCTGATGTCTTTGATTCATTCAGGACCTTTAAGACATTTGTGGAGAAGCAATTTGGACTTTCTATTAGGAGGTTACACACAAATAATGGGGGGGGAGTATGTTAATCAGGATTTCAGGGATTTTTGCATTGAGCATGGTTTACAACATCAGTTTACAATACCTTACACCCCTCAACAGAATGGTGTTGCTAAGAGAAAGAACAAAACCTTATGAGAGATGGAAAATTTTATGATACAGTCTTGAGCTATGAGTTCTTCATTTTGGGCTGAGGTAGTTTATTGTGCCAATTATATCTAGAATCAGATGGCTCATAAGGCATTACGACATATGAATCCTAAGGAGGCTTGGACCCATGTCAAACCCAATGTTTCTACATTTTGAGTTTTTGGTAGTGAGGCTTGGGAATTTATTCTTGATGCTCAATGGAAAGACATGGAGAGGAAGAGTCGACCAATCATATTTTTTGGCTACTATGAGGATGTTAAGGCATACAGGTTGTTTGATTCTGATTCCAGAGAGGTCTTGTTTCAATAGGATGTCCAGTTTGATGAGCGCTATCCTCAGATGGATTCTCCATCACCAACTCCTCCCTCTTCATCTCTTGAGGATTAATTATCGCTTGAGGATGATGCAAATGATGATCCACCATCTCTACCACCACCGGTTGCTCAACATTTTCCTAGGTGGGCTCGTGTTACTATTGAGGAAACTAGTTCTTTGGCAGGTGATCCTTCAGATACTCGTCATACTCGTGCTCAAACATCTAGTTCTAGTCTTTTGAGTCATGCCATTTTGAATGATGCTCAAAATATTTCAGAGGTGATAGGTCACCTTGAGTGGGATAGGGCCATGGATGAGGAGTATTCTTCTTTGATGAAGAATCATACTTGGGATCTATGCCCTCTTCCTAAGGGAAGAAAGTTGGTTCGGTGCAAGTGGGTGTACCATACTAAGTATGTTGTAGATGGTTCGATTGATAAGTATAAGGCACATCTTGTTGTGAAGGGGTTCTATCAGGTAGAGGGTATTGATTCCTCCAAGACCTTTGCTCCTGTCACGAAGATGAACTCTATTCACCTTGTACTTTCCCTTATAGCTTCACAGGGATGGACAGTGTTTCAGATGGATGTGAAGAGTGCTTTCTTGCATGGAGAGGTACATGAGGAGATCTATATGGAGTAGACTCAGGGATTTATTTAGGACACTTCTTTGGTTTGTAGACTTTGACATTCATTATATGGTCTCAAACAAGCCCCTCGGGCTTGGTATGAGAAGATGGACTCTTTCTTGCTTTCCTCTCACTTCACATGCTGTCATTCCGATCACATAGTGTATATTCAACATCAGGAGGGTGATCTTTTGATTCTTGTGCTATATGTAGATGATCTCATTATTTTAGGTAGCTCATCCTCCATGATTCAGAGTGTTCATAGAGCTTTGATGGAGCAATTTGAGATGACAGATCTCGGTCTTCTGCACTTTTTTTAGGTCTACAGGTTATTCAGTCTTCGGATGGGATTTCCATATTTCACCAGAAGTATGCTCTTGATATGCTTCAAAGATTTTCCATGCTTGATTGCAAGCTTGTGCCCACTCCATTTCAGTCAAGTGTTTTTTTGTCTTCCACTTGTTGTACTCCTTCAGTGGATCCCACTTTATACAGGCAGTTGATTGGCAGTTTGTTGTACTTGACACATTCTTTTCCTGATCTTTCCTTTGTGGTTGGCCTTGTTTCTCAGTTCTCCCATGATCCTCATGAGAGCCATTGGAAAGCACCCAAATGTATTTTGAGGTACATTCAGGGCACCACTCATTATGGCATTCACTACACTTTAGGATCCACTCATATTATTAGCTTCACTGACTCAGATTGGGCTGGTGATGTCAATGATCAGAAGTCTACTTCTGGCTTTGTTTTTTTCCTTGGTTCTAGTCCTATCACATGGTCTTGGAAGAAGCAGTCTACTATTGCATTATCATCTACAGAGGCTAAGTATTGAGCAATAGTACTAGCTAGTTAGGATGATTTATGGCTTTGACAATTGATGACAGAGTCTGGGTTTCCTCCTAATAGTCCCACTATTCTTTGGTGTGACAAATAGAGTTCCATTCACTTTTCCTGCAACCCAGTGGAGCATCAGTGAACTAAGCACATTGAAATCCACATGAACTTCATCAGGCAGTTGATTCAGGATGGTTCTCTCATCTTGGAGTACATTCCTATAGAGGAGCAGGTTGCAGACATCTTCACTAAACCTTTGGCATCTCCACGCTATCTTTAGTTGTGCTCCATGCTTGGGGTGAAGGAAGTTGTCCTTAGGGGGTCTCAGTGAGGCATTCCTTCCTTCATGTTTTTTTTAACATGTTTCTTTATCTCTTTTTGGAGAGGATTTTTTTCCCATTGGGTTTTCTCCTTTACTTCGCTTTACAGAGATTTGGTTGTATTTGGGTACCTAATTAGGCCTAGTTGTCGAGACCCAAATTTACTTTCATGCATTGTAGTTACTTTTTCTTTCTTGCACATTTTTGTAGCTGCACTTTTTCTCATCTTAAGGGGGGGTGTTAGAGTAAAGGTTTTAACTCAATTATGTTAATTAAGTTACCTTTATTCCTCTCTTAAGATTTCACTTTAGTTTGCATATTGTGACATTTAATAATTATATTAATTATTAAATGTCTACCTATTAGGGTTACTTTTAGGTTTTGCATGATCTCCTTTTAAGGATTGATCCATTTGTATATATTTACTCTATTGTTCTATTAATACATCTTTCATATTATAGAGCTTCAAACCCTCTCTTGCTTTTTTCTCCATTCTCTTCCCTGTGATAGGTATCTCTTTGCATGCAGGTGTTCTTGGATTCCGAAGTTGGTTTTGACAACTTCTACATGTTGAACAATGAAAATCTTGAATAAAGTCTCATATATGAATAAGGCATACTTCTACCTCTAATTATAGTGTGCTAATTAATCAACCGACAAGTCCAAGTACAAGAGCATTAGGTCCAATTGCTTGCAAGATGGTACAATGACCACATCTATTAGGTTTCAACTTGTGAAGATGTTGTTTTTCAAACCTTTAATAGTTATCCAAATCAAATAATATTGCTTTGTCAACTTGTAATTTAAATGTGTGACTCATTTTTTAACTCGTGCTTACAGGAAGATGAATGAAGGAGTTTACCAAGAATTACAACACACCTGAATATTATCAACACACAAGGTGCAAGGTACCCTTCACCTATTAGTGAATGCTTTGAACATTCCAACAACTAGAAATAAATACAAGGTCCTGTTCATTCCAACAATTGCACCATTAGTTTGGAGAGAGAGAAGTATTTAAGGAGAGATAGAGAGTAGACCTATCTATGGAGAGAGATAGATTAGCTCACTATGGTAGAAGGAGAGAGGGAGAGATGAAACCAACTCATGCAGTTTAAAAATAATTTCTTAATGTACAATATGTAAGAGTAATAAAATGAAAGAGAGAGAGTATCTAAGGAGAGATAGAGAGAACATAGGTATCTAAGGAGAGAGTTAAAGGGAGTGTAGTGCACTACATGTACATGATAGGAGAGAGGAAGAGATGTGAAAAAACAACTCATAGCTAGATAATTTTTGTAATGTACAAGATAATCTAACTAATAAAATGAAAGAGAAAGAGAGAAGTATCTAAGGAGAGAAATAGAGCTTGAACTTAGACCTATCTTAGGAGAGAGCTCGGGGTTAGCTCACAATGGTAGAAGGAGAGAGGGAGAGATGAAACCAACTCATGTAGTTAGATAATTTATTAATGTAAAAGATGTAAAACTAATATAAAATGAAAGAGAGAGAGTATCTAAGGAGAGATAGAGAGAGAACTTAGAGATATCTAAGGAGAGAGAAAGAGAGGGTAGTGCACTACATGTATGATAAAAGAAGAGAGCCAGAGAAATGAAACCAACTCATATCTAGTTAGATAATTTTTCATAATGTAGAAGATAAGACTAACAAGATGAAAGAAAGAATTATCTAAGGAGAGATATAAAGAGAACTTAGACCTATCTAAGGAGATAGAGAGAGGTTATCTCACTATGGTAGAAGGAGAGAGGGATAGATGAAACCAACTCATGTACAATTAGATAATTTCTTAATGTGCAAGATGTATGGTTAATAAAATGAAAGAGATAGAGAATTATCTAGGGAGAGATATCTATCTAGATAGAACTTAGACCTATCTAAGGAGATCTTGAGAAAGACCTAGGTTAGCTCACTCTGGGAGGAGAGAGGGAGAGATGAAACCAACTCATGTAGTTAGATATTTTCTTAATGTACAAGATATACTTGACTAATAAAATATAAGAGAGAGAGAGTGTGTATCTAAGGAGAGATAGAGAGAGTATCAAAGGAGAGATAAAGAGAGGGTGTAGGTATCTAAGCAGAGAGAAAGAGAGGGTAGCACAACATGATAGAAAGAGAGAGGGAGAGATGAAATGAACTAATAGTGAACTAATTTCTTAATGTACAAGATAAGACTAATTTAAAATGAAAAAGAGAGAAGTATCTAAGGAGAGATAGAGAGTAGACCTATCTAAGGAGAGAGAGAGGGTAGCATTGAAAAGTTATGGTAAATTGAACATGGTTTGTATCAATTAGTTTTATTTAAAGAGAAACTAACTTATCTAGAACTCTAATTTCTTAACGTACAAGATACTATAAGTACTAATAAAATAAAAACAAATATTGCTAAATTTTATAACACAAAATAGTAGTTTTCACTTTGAAACATTATCAAATACAAATTTAATTTACTTAATTAAAAAATATTTCTTGTTCAATGAGCACTATCTTGGAGATAGGGTGGGAGAGAGAGAGAGAGGTGGGTAGAAAGCTACTTGTATACATTAAAAAACCCTAAAATGAGTCAATAATTGAACACAATCTCATGTAAACATTTTGAATTAATCAATTACAAGTTGAAAATAATTGTACCTACAAATATATATCTTCTCCTATCAAAATAAGTCCTTTTTGTATTTTCTCCAAAATCCTTGAATTCAAAAAAATAAAATATTTATATGAATTTCTTAGGTCGATAAGCTTTCGGTCGAATGTTGAAACCTTTTCGACTAAGACATATTCGACTAAAAATGTTTTGACCGAAATCATTTATGTGGCATCCTTGTTGGTAGCCAACTCACTTTTTTTGAGAATTTTCTAAAAATTTCAACTTCAACTAAATATTTCTTCATTTAGAATGATTTTTTTTTTTTAAATACCTTTTTGTATAGCTTGAAATGTTGAATCCAAATATTTTTTTTTGATATTTTGATTAGTTTTAATATATATTTTTTAAATAAATCAAGTAGATTGTCAAAGTAAAAAAAGAGGTTGATTAGAAATTAAAAAAATAGTATAACATACTAATTTTTTTGAAAAGTATATGATGCACTAGAGGAGAATCTTGTTTAAAAGGGAATAATTTTTTTTTTTAAATGATAAAAAAATAGACAATAGTTGATGTCAAATGAAAACTATCAAATTCTAGTATGTTTGATTTTAAACTATTATTACAAGAAAAATATACATCAAAAATAAAAATAAAAAAATCATGCATTAGATATTGAAGTTATTTATTTAGAAAAAAATCAGGGGAAAATAATTTTTTTTTCTATTTTTTTCTTGATGTCAACTCAATGTCATTTTTTCTTAAAATTTTCAACATTTCAAAATTTACTCTTAAATTGATAAAAAATTATCATTTTTTTTTTTTAATTTGAAAAATTACAAGAATAAACTTCATCATTAGTTCTATATTTCATTAGTTTACATCACTTTGAAATTCAAAATATAAAGAACACTTTTATGTGGTCAAAGTTGAGATTTATTTTTTGTGTCCATTGATTCCTTTATAAAGTGTTGCATAGGTTTGTACCTTTTCCCTTTAAGTAGGTGTTCAATGTAATAAATGGAGGAAAAATGTTACTTTCACATATTGGTGTTAAAAGTTGTTATAGCAATGTTATATCTTGAAAAAAAAAGAAAAAGAAATAAAAAATAAATGTTATATTTTGAACAAAATTTGTTTCTTTGATAAGATGGTGGGAGATATAGTATTAGTAAATTAGGGGGTATGTGTAGGATCATCATGGAAAAAATAGGCCTTTAAGTGACAAAAAATTTAGAAAAATCAGAGTTAGGCAACTTGACGTAAAAATTTGAATAAGTTATCTATATTATTTCAAAAATATGTAAGAATAGAATCTGTAGCAAATTGAATGTAGTTTCGAAACTACTAGGCTTATTTAAAAATTAAAAATCTATTTGGTGAAAATTTATTTCAATATAGTGGTACTTAAATTTGAGGGAAAAAATAAAGTAGGTGTCTATTTGTGCAAGTAACCACAATAAATAATATTTTTTTTAATAATATTTTAGATAAGTAGTACAGACTCAATGTTAGGATGGTACATATTTTTTATATTTTTTTCAAAGTAAATATTTAATTATAGATTTTTTTGTATTACAATTTTTAAAAATATACTTCGTATAGAGCCACCTTAACTTGGTCAAAAACTTCCATGAAATTCATTTTTTTTTTTAATCCTATAGTATACAAAGCACATAGATGTGATACATATTTTGGATTAAAAAATGTGATATAATTTGAAAGCTATAGATGTTTTTCAATCTCTGACCTATCAATCATGACTTGATTGTCATTCCAAATAGAAAATAGAATAATAATTATTTTATTAAATTCAAAATAAAAAGTATGAATTTATATTGATGGAAAGATAGAATCTCCTTTAAAACCCTTTTGATTTCATTGGTTGGGTATCATAGACCACATGCCCTACACATACCATCATATGCTTTTTGGCCCATGTGATCACACATATACCCTGGATTATCTTTTATACAAATGTATTTAAAAATTAATAATTATGAATGCTTACTATGTGACATTTAATATAAATCTTCAAGATATTTAAATAGAGAATAGATACATGTCATTATATATTGAGAATAGAAGGCAGTCTCAAAAGAGGACTATGGATAGTAAGGAGACAAAAAATCACAAAATTAACCAACTTACAAACCCAATAATGTTCTACCAATGTCAAGGAGGAATAATATGAGTATTACAAATAGCAAACTCATAACAAATGATGTATATTTGAATTTTATAAGGGTGTGTGCAAGAAGTTGAGTCCACTTTTTGGCCAAAAAGTGGAAGTGTTTTTCCTGATTTTCAGAATTTGACACATTTGACCTTAAAATTTGAAGCACTTAGAGATGAAATCTTTAAAAAAGTCACTAATCATTAAATGTAGTGCTCAGAGTCTAGTTTCCAAATATGTAATTTATTTCAATACCCAGATTGTACAAATTGAGTTTTAATAGGTATTTCTAAAAACCACTATTTAAAAGTCATTTTTTTTTACCATACCATGCACATGTACGACATCCATATTTTGACTTAAATTATCGTATTTTTCTAAATCCTTTTGGGAAAAGTTTTATGACTCCACTAGAATCTTGTGATTTTTTGTAATTTTTGTTAGATATTTTTGTTAAATTTTATTAAAAGATAGATTTGTGGATTTTGAAAAATTATCATATATTGCATATAGGAAGCAATTTTGAAACACTTTCAAACTTATCATTTTTGATTTTTTTAAGAAAAAGAATTTAATAGAAGTTTGTTCTCATGCAATCCATTTGTCAAAATGTTATGTTGATCAAAAGTTATTAAAATAGTAAAAAACCCTGATATTTAAAGTTTATGGACCAATTTTATTAGAAATTAATTGAAAAATAGAAAAAATAATCCAATTACAAAAATTACATATTTAGAATGCATTGGCATCTAAAATGGGTTTTAATTTTTTACATTTGAAAATTCTGAAAAAAAAGATTCATCTGACCCAATGTCAAAGTTGGTATTTTCTTTGACATTGTTAGGACCCTTCAACTACTTGAGGTCAAGCCGGGGTTGAAGGCACAAGGTTTAGGACTTCAATGCTTTCTCAGACAAAAACCTAGGCAAAAACCCGACCATAATGCAAATAAAAATTCAAATTTTAAAAATCGGGATCTCGATTATAAAACGGGATCTCGTTTTATAATAAATGGGATCCCGTATTATAATCGGGATCCCATTCCTCATTCGACAATATTCTGACTGTTGTAAAGGAAATGGGATCTCGTTTCATGAATGAGATCCTATTTCCTTTACAACGGCCCCGACATTCAATGCCAGTGAACGGGATCCCGATTATAGAGCAGGATCCCACTTATGAATAAACGGGATCCCGTTTTATAATTGGGATCCTGTTTTATAGTAAGCGGGATCCTGTTTACTTTATTTAAATACACTGTGGAAAATTATTGTGAAGTATGCAACTTCGATATACGGCTGAGAGCACTAAAAGTGAATTATTTTTCATAAATTATTGTATTTATAGGTGGTGAACTTGATTTTTAGTTGATTTTATCAAACAGAGCATCATCTACACCATTTTTGAAGTGAAATTGTGTTATTTTTGTTCTTGTTTGGAGGAACAAAAAGTTTCAATTTGCAATATGGATTGAATTTTTCAAAGGAGGCATGAAGAAAATAATTTTTAAAGTGGAATTGTGGTAGTTTTCTACTTGTTTTGAGGAACACAAGAGGAATAATTTTGTCCTAATAGATTATTCAACTTCAATTTTGATTGAATATTTTGAGAGAGTATTTCACTATTAACATTCATTTGTGAGAATTTTATAATTATGGGAGATAAAAGCTCGTAATAAGAGAAGGAAGACATTGAATCCTCAAGAAGTTGGAGCAAATAGAGAAAAAGAGAGACAAAGACAAAGAGAAAGAAGAATGAGAATGAAATCAATGAATGATGGTGGAGCAACCAATTCAACAACTATTGAAGATGAAAACATTGAAGATACCATGGT
>VDFB02271358.1:460321098-460383481 GCA_007258455.2 Sequoia sempervirens
TTCAGATAGGAAGGGACAAAGATCAACTTTTTGAAGCATCTTCTATTGAAATTTGTCATAAGGAATGATTTTTTAGCATCTTTTATGAGGTATAATGGGGAGCAGCAGTCGTAAGAAGCAAAAATGTAAGAGAAAGCTTACAAAAGAAGAAATTGAAACATATAGACAAAAAGATAGAGAAAGTCATAGGAAGAAGACAACGTATGTTAAATGTTAATTGAACCTAGCCCTATGGTCTTTTTAGGTGAAAAGGGGTGAAGATGTTCAAGGTGAGAAATATTCAAGGTGAAATGTTGATTGAATATGTTAGAACATGATATTCAAATTAAGGAATGAAATTATTGAAATTGATAATGAAAATGTTCAAAGGTGAAAATGTTGGATTTGAAGATGTTGAACATGATATTGAAATTGGGAATGCAAATATTGAAATTGATAATGAAAATGTTCAAGGTGAAAATGTTGGATTTGAAGATGTTGAACATGATATTGAAATTGGGAATGAAATTATTCAAATTGATATTAAAAATGTTCAAAGTGAAAATGTTGGAAATGAAGATTTTGAACATAATATTGAAGCAAGTATAAATTAAGTTTCACCAAATTACATGAGAAATGAAGAACCTTGTATGGAAGAAAGACATATTCCAATTTCAAGACCATCAAGAACCCCTAAATGGTTACTTGAATTTGATGAGAATATTATAAAAAATTTTGAAGGCAAGCGGTCAACACGAATTGTTCAGTTGTGGGATAGAATAATTTTCAACCAATATTTTAGTGATAAGACATTGACGGAGCAATGCAAACTTTTTGTACAATTGCTAAAGATGCAAAAGATGAGACCTTTGCTAGCAATATCGAAGATTCGTGTGAACAAGAAGACTGAAAAAAATTCTATTATTGTCAAAAATATTTTTAATGCTCTCAAGTCTATTGGAAAAAGTAATAAGGAAAAGGATAAGAGAGCTGCTCAGAGAGTCATTACAACCGCCCTAGTAAGCCATCAATTGAAAAAGGCTCGCTTTATGAGACAATCTTGTATTGATTTTGACATAAATCGTAAAACTTTGGATAGAGCACTTGCAAGAAGAGAAAGAATAGATGATCCTCTTGAAAATGATACATGGGCTTTTGCCGGGAGGCTTCCACGTGCTCATCAAAAGCAAACCGATAATGTAAAGCAGGTAATTCAACAATTTTGGCATGATAACTCTAGAGTATCACCCAATGCAAAGGATGTTTTAAAGTTAAGAATTGGAAATCAAGACCGTACACCACATCCTAAACATATCTTGGAATAAAGCCAAACAATGTTGTTCAAAAAATTTATTGAAACACATAAAAATATGGAAATCTTGCAAAGGACTTTTGAGGGTTTGTTGTGTGCCTCTTAAGATTCGTAATATTTTTTGTTACAAATATCATGTGGAGTTTTCAATGTACCATGAGCTATTATGCTATATCCATTCTACTTTGCATACTAATGAAATGTTGCAGGAGTGTGGTGCAATGCATCTTCCGAAATCATCAAGGGACTTGCTAGATCTATTGTTATGTTTTAAAGATGATGGTTGCTTTTTCTATAGAAATGATTGTTTAAATGCAAAGTGCTCACAATGTGGTGGCTTGTCAAAATTTGTTCAATGTTTTCATGAGAGTTCCAAACATGAATTTGGAAAGAAGCTTGTTGAGAAAAAGAGATATGAGATAGTCAAATATACTTTGTAAAGTGGAGGTGAAGGTTCTAGATGTGAGTTGATTACAAAAGAATGCAGTGTTGCTGATTTTATTTCAGATTTCAAGGACAATCTTTTCTACAAGTATGCAAGGCATAGTCATAGGTCTCGGTGGTTGGATCAACAATTTAAGATGTGTAAGGACTCTTTTCTGATTGGCACTATTATATCAGTGGTTGAATTTGCAGAAAACTACACATTGCAACCACAAAATGAGGTACAATCTCAGTATTGCAATTCCATTCAGATTGCTATTTTTGTCCACATAACATTTAGACATGCACCTGATAGTACAGAGGAGGATCAAAAGATAATCAGAGAGTATCATTTTTATATGAGTGATGATAGATCTCACTCGTTTGAGTATGTCCAACATTGTTTCGAGAATTTTTTGAGTTCTTGCATGAGCATGACATAGCATTGGGTCGACATCTAATTTGGTCAGATAATTGCACAGGTCAATTCAAGAATGGTCGTATGTTTTATTGGTTGAGTAGAATGCATGTAGAGAGGGGTCTACCTCATATTTGGATTTTTTTTGAATCTGGACATGGGAAAGGGGAGCATGATGGAGCAGGTGCATGCGTAAAGAGAGCTCTAGTTAAGGAGCAATTGAAGATTTCAGGAGAAAAATTCAGCGATGCACATTCTATAGTTGATTGGTGTAGTTCAACATTGTCACAAGGAGGGACACTTGATTCAATAGTGTACATACTCTTTTGGTTTGTTGAGGAGGGTATAGTGGGAGGTAGATTAGATTGTCATACAATCAAAGATTCTTCAAAGATGCATTCATTTTGAAGCTTAGATGTAGGCACATGGACCATTTGGACACGAGAGTTGGCTTGTTTTTGTCAGAGTTGTATTCAGTGCGAGTGGGATCAATGCGAGTCAAGTGAGTGGGTGGATACATGGGTACCACAGTATCTACTCCTTTATCTCAAACAATATCCATGAAAAATGACACAATGGAAAGTTCAGTTGATTACGACTTGCTTTCAAATCTACTACAGCTAGGACATATTTTTGTAGTTGTTGAACTGCAGGGGAATGAAGAGAGATCAAACTATTGGTTGGCCTGATGTGTGCGGGTAAAACATAAGCTAACACAACTGATGGAAGATGATGATGGTTCCATGTATCCTACAGGTTCAGTTGTGGTTGTAGGAACTTGGTTTCAAACATACACGATTAGAAAGAATGGTATACCTACATTTGAAGACTACGAGAAACACAAAACCATTCTCATGTATTCACACCTTGTTATAGCAATAAATGTTAAGTTGTTGAAGTATCATGCTAGACCAAAGACAAAACAACTATGGACACTTAGTAATGTTGATCATGAAGCAATATTGGATACTCTTAAGCAAAGAGATGACCCTTCAGGCACACTTGAATAGCATTTTCAAGAATGGAAGGTAGAATGCTTATGTTCATTATGATTAAGTTCATTAGTGTTCTTTATTCAATACTGATATTTTATATACTATTGCAATGTAGGTGTCTTTAATAATGATATTTTGTATGCACTTTTGTGATATTTTTGGCAAGATTGATCATGGACCTACTGCAACAATAGCCAGCTCTGATCCTTTTGAAGAGGTATGCATCTTTTATAGTTTGCATCACTAGCTCATCATCATTCAAGTTGTTTAGATTAATATAGATACATTATTCTAAGCATATTTTCTATTGTGAAAATATAGATTTCTCATTTTCCCACTTTTGCGATATTCCTGGCACAATTGATCATGGACCTGCTACAACAATAGCCAGCTCTAATCCTTTTGAAGAGGTATGCGTCTTTTATAGTTTGCATCACTAGCTCATCATCATTCAAGTTGTTTAGATTAATATAGATACATTATTCTAAGCATATTTTCTATTGTGACAATATAGATTTCTCATTTTCCCACTTTTGCGATATTCCTGGCATGATTGATCATGGACCTCCTACAACAATAGCTAGCTTTGATCCTTTCGAAGAGGTATGCATCTTTTATAGTTTTCATCACCAACTCATCATCATTCAGGTTGTTTAGATTAATATAGATATGTTAGTATAACATCTTTTCTATTGTAACAATATAGATTTCTCATTTTCCCACTTTTGTGATATTCCTAGCATGATTGATCATGGACTTGCTGCAACAATAGCCAAATTTGATCCTTTCAAAGAGGTATGCAACAGATTACAACAATATAGATTAGTTATTCTAAGTGTCTTTTATAGTTTGCATTACCATCTCATCATATTTTGTGTCATTTAGAATAATATAGATTGGTTATTCTAAGCTACCTTAATGGTTTGTACAGGTGCTTGTCAGTGCAGAACATGAACATACTACTGTTGTTGAAGACTGCGCCCTAAATGCCTCTAATAGGAAAATTTTGTAAAATTTGAATTCTCAAATTGGAAACAATGTAAAATGGTCATAATTGTGTATGGGCATAATCTATACCCAGTGATGTTTTTTGAAAAATGGGTCAAATGTCTAGCATTGTATAAAGGGTATGTTTAAAATGTAAAGAGGCCTGTATTTTGGAAACTTATACGTTTTGTAAAGGGGTCTATTTTTGTACTTAATCGAGCTACAATTGAAAGTTTTCTTCCTAGTTTCTTCTTTTTGGTACGCTCGTTTGAACCAAGTTTTGTAATATTTCCTGTTTATATATAATAAATTATAGTGGCTTGCAACTTTTTCTCCTCAAACACAATTCTTTAATTCACAAGGGTTACCTCATAGTCACAAACCTATTCCCTTTCATTTTAAAATTCAAAATTCAAACTTTTCACTAAGTGGTGTCATTCATCCACTTTGAGTCAACTAAACACATGTTTGGCATAATTTGATGATATACGATAGCATTAATAACATACAATATATTCATTATAATCATGAAAATATTCATTTGTCTTATAGCATTGGAGCAATTAATAGTGAGAAATTTTGATTCAATGTAATAAAAAATGAGTAACAAATTTCTAAATACCACCAAGTCCCTAGATATTCAAGAGTAGATGCAAAGATAAACATTCATACCCTTATCAACCCTTAACTATCCAAAACCCTTATCAACCATTAATTATGTTAGGTTGGTTGTGTTTGATTGATTGGATTTTATACATCCTTGTACCTCATTGATACATTTTTCTATTAGGTTTTGCATTTTTTATGTTAAGATATAGTAAATTATATTCACTTGCAATTTGAAGTGTAAATCTCTTGTATTGTTAGAGTGAGTACTTGAATGATCATGAGGTGTTGAGGGAAATATTATTTTCATTAGTATTCTTTGGAATGCTTTGGATATTGTTGTAATGGCATTGAATAAAGAAGGTCATCAATGGGAGTCACACAATCATTGCCATCAATGAAATTGACCATCTCTCACATGTAATGCTTGGGAGTTACATTGGGAGAAGTGGATCATCTTTCCATAATGTTATGGGTTCCTACTTAGTTGATATGTTCATGGTGGAGGGCTATCTTGAGTGCTATCATAATTACATGTTGGGGTGGTTCGTGGTTTTAAACTATCAAGAATGGTTTTGGTGGCAATTAGTTTGGGGAAACCGCTTACATGGTTTTATCTTCCCATTGCTTTGTATAAAAAAATTATGTTGGAATGTTATTACATGTATTGACGTTATTTCAAGAGTGGAAGGCATGGAGAACTGGGTTTTGAAATAAAATGAAGAGTTAAAGGTCCAAAAATGGTGGTTTTTTTCACTTGAAAATAGAGTTTTTACCCTAGGGTTTGCAAAAATATTTGAGATACCATAATTTTCTTTGTTTTCTAAGCATATTGGGGCCTAAATAAAGGTTTCTAAGGTGGTGGAAAAGTCTGAAAGGTTGTGGAAGTGCTACATCCAATAAACCCTCAAGAATTACACTAAAAACAAGAGTTTTTTGATTTGACGGTTACAAGTCCATACAAATGGAATCCAATTGAAGAATCTTTGTTTTCTTGGCAATTTATTTGCTTCCCCAAGGTTTTAGGGGTCTGTGTGGTGTTTGAAGATATGCTGCTTTGCATTTTTGGGCTAATTGAGTAGCCTGTTCAAGGGTGAATGTATAGGAAGTCAATGCTGGTCCAAAGGAGTCTATGTTGTTTCTCACATATGTTGTGTAACTTGGATATGGTTTTTTGAATCAGTCACGTGTTTGTCTGGTGTTTTGGAAAATTGTGGAGTAATTGGACAAAAACTAGTTTCTCACTATTATAAGGGTTTATGGGGGATAAAGAGGGAAATGCGTATTTAGTTGCTTGTCAAGTTTTAAGGGAGTTTTGGACTGTCCAAAGAGGTTAGAATAATCTTGTTAGATGCCTCAAATAGGCAGGTTCCAAAGAGTTTGTGATTGTGCCCTTGTGTTTGCATCAAATTTTCACCTAATTTGACTCAGTCCAATGTAGCTCAGAGTGATTCAGTGTATTTGGGTGCAAGAGAGGACCATCCCTAGTGTAAACGTACCCATCCGGACGTGTTGGAACAGTCTGTTTGGTTGTACAAGCTGCGGAGTGAAAATTGCACCACTTTGCAACTTTACACTGCTTGCATATGGCAACTTTTCTCTCCACTGAAAAGTCATCACCACAAGAAAACGCCTCCGAGATAGCAAAAACTGAGAGAGGTTTTTGTAGATGGTCACAACACAATCCCATAGCCTTAGATGAAGATTCTGTAAACATCACGGTCTCTGCGAAATAGACCTTCAAAGATTGCTACCTTTTAGCACTTTGGACTCTTAAGGGAAATCGTTGGTCCAATGTAGCTTCGAGATTGATTTGGCATATTTGGGTGCAAGATAGGACCATCCCTAGCGTAAATGTACCCATCCGGATGTGTTGGAACAATCGTTTGGTCGTTACAATGCGTGGAGTGAAAGTTGCACCACTTTGCAACTTTACCTTTGCTTGCATCGACAACTTTCCTCGAAATCGTATGTCATCACACCATAGGAAAATGCCTTTGGGGTAGCAAAATTGAGAGAGGCGTTTTTGTAGATGGTCTAACCGATCCCATAGCCTTGAAGTGGAGAGTCTATAAGCATCATGGTCTCTGCGAGAAATAGACCTTCAAAGATTGTTGCCTTTTAGCACTTTGGACTCTTAAAAGGAAATTGTTGATCAATGTAGCTTAGAGTGATTTGGTGTGTTGGGTGCAAGAAGGTTTACCTAGTGTAAGCGTGCCATCTGGATGTGTTGGAATAGTCTGTTTGGTCATACGAGCTATGGAGTGAAAGTTGCACCACTTTGCAAGTTTACACTACTTGCATCTAACAACTTTTCCCTCCACTGAAAAGTCATCACCACATGAAAACACCTCTAAGATAGAAAAAACAGAAGAATTTTATGTAGATGGTCCCAACACAATCCCACAGCCTCAGATAGAGAGTCTGTAAGCATCACAATCTTCGAGAAATAGACCTTCAAAGATAGCTGCCTTTTAGCACTTTGGACTTTTAAGGAAAATCGTCGGTCCAATGTAGCTCCTTGGTATTCCCGATTGGAGTGCAAAGAGGACATCTAACGTCGCGTGCCCATCGGGGCGTGTTGGAACAATCCGGTTTGATGCCGTGCGAGCACGGGAGTGAAAGTTGCACCACTTTGCGGCTTTGCTACATCACGGCAACTTTTTCCCTCCCGAAAAGTCATCACCCGCGAGGAAAATGCGCCCGAGATAGCAAAAAGCCGAGAGAAGGGTTTTCGCGGATGGTCCCTAACACGATCCATAGCCTCAAAGGAAGTGCGTAAGCATCACGGTCTCGAGAAATAGACCTTCAAAGATTGTTTTCTTTTAGCACTTTGGACTCTTAAGGGAAACTAGTGGGCAACATAGTTAACTTCTTCACAAACTTGGTTTGAAGTAATTTCATTCTTTTTTGTGCATTTAAAATGGAGTTTTAAGCCTTCCACCCTAAAAGTGACCTCTAAATAACTTCAAACACCTTAACTACCTCATTCTTATTCATTTGTTTTGTAAACAAGCATTTTCATTCAAAGAGGCTGAAATTTGATTTTTGCTTGTTGGATTGAATGCGGACCATGACACAACTTTCTTTTTTCAAAAATTGTTCAACATCATTGAACTAAGAATTTATCACACATCTACAGAGAAACAAAGGAGTACCACAAACAAAAACACATTACACTTCGGTTCTCACTGACTTGATGTACTCTTTAACATCTCTCTCCTCTAAAAGCAACCTCTAAATCACTTCAAACACCTTAACTACCCTAAAATCGACCCTAAAACTGACCTCTCAATCACTTCAAACACCTATATTAAGCTACCACTCTCAAGACCAATGTAACAATGATACAAAATAATGCTTTGAGTTTGAAAGATGGGTCACTTTCCTACTTTGGGTGGGATTTTAGACTCTCTACTACTATCATGCATTTCTTTCATTCCTTGTGCCTCCACCTCCCACTTCCTTCTCTTGTGGGCCTTTGAAAAATTTCCTTTCCATTCGCATAACACCCTAATACCTTGACCACCACTTCTCAAACCATACATTCCTCTTTGGATCTTTGGGCCTTTTGATGATGTCTTACATTTGTAAAAGAGCCAATGGGGTATCCTAATCCTCAAACCCCTAGATCCCCATTGTCTTGTGTCCTAACACCCAAGAATCCCATTGCTTGAACCCTTGATGTTGGACCTTGGGATAATTATTTGCTTGAACTTAAAGCAATCATTTCCCTAGATCTCCACACTCAAGCATGCACTTTCACAAAACCTCACCATTTGAATGGACTCCACCCATGACCATGACTAACCAAGAATGCAATTAATGAGCCCAAATTTGAATGTGAGAAAATGGCAAGAAACTTTGGACCCATGTTAGGCCTTCAACCTCTATATAAGGAATAAAACTTCATTAGTTTGGATAATCTTTGGACATCATCTCAACAAATCCAAAATTGAAAAGTCAGACACTTGTGTTCACTTGTTGAATCTAAGGACAAAAACCCTTAGGTTATGGAGATTTTTCGACGAAACCCCATTGGTTTCCTAGAGTTTGGAGGATGAAACTTGTTTAGATTTGTGAGGGAAATTTCACAGAAAGGTTGCATCTGTATGCCAAGCATAGTGGATTTCAGCATCCCAATATTTTTCTAAATTTTTTTTTTATCATTGTAATCTTGGTTATGAGCAAACAATTGAAGCAAAAAAATTGTAATCATGAAGTGAGTTATTTGAATTAAATACTCTATTCCAACCAACTTATATGTGTAGATCTATTTATCATATGTGAATGTTTTAGATCTAAATATCTTGTTTAAATGTTTTGGCTGATTTTCATTGAATTATTCCAAATCTAAGAAATTTGTATGAATAATTTAGTTAAGGATCATTGCATTTATCATTGAGCCTATGGTCAAATGTTCTCATCCTATGACATAAGTCTTGAATTGCTTTAATCAGTTCTGACAAGTCATGACCTCTTGATTGGGAAGGCTGTAACTCCCCCATTCATTCAAGACAACTAGATGTATGTTTGTTGACAATATCAAATAAAACCTCCAGCTAGGGTCTGCTAGTGTAGGGAGAAGCAATGCATGAAATTTTCTTTTTGATTTGGGCTAAATGTGATTAGGACAGGCCCTGACAGGGTTGTATCAAAGCCCAAGAGAGAGATATGTTGAGGAAGAAAATAGAGAAATTATAGTGAAAATGTGCATTAGCATGTCTCATTTTATTTATAGAAGAAAGTACAGTGCACAACAATCAAGCTAAAGCTAAAATCCATCTATGAAATAAATTACTCACTATCAAAACTAACCTTCAAATTAAAGAAGAATTTAAGAAGCTATATTTTCATATAACTTCTTCAAATGTATTTAAATTATTGTACAAGGAACATAAAATATTAGAGATGCACTTTCCAAGCAATGTTGTTTTCCTATTGGTTTATGTAAAACATAATTATTGTGGGGATTCTACTTAAGATTCAATTAATCAAGGAAATCAGAAATGTTTTGGAGTTTTGTTCTACCAATGCAATTATTTTCTATACTAGCCATTATGGAGAAGCGGTTTATACAAATTTTCTTTGTGAAAAATACATTGTGATTAAATTATTTGTTTAAAAGTTATGTCTTGATTTTTATTTTCTAAAAGAATCCATATTTAGATGGTGTTGTAGTCAGATAAACATCTATTTTTCATAGAGCTCACAACTTTTAATAGTATTCTTTTCCTAAATTTCTAGGTCAAAGTGCATGATGATGTCATTTCATGCCTGCAAATAATTGAATCTTCTAGTCAACAAATGGTCACATCTTGGGATGGAATGATTAAAATATGGAACATTGATGAAGGTAGAGGTAGTTGGGCAACAACTTTTGGCTCATCTAAGAAGACACAAAGTTCTAGTAAGTATATGAAGAATGGTCATATGATATATTATTAGTATTCATATGGGAGTCTAGCCATATTAATTTTTTGAAAAAGGTGAATTTATGTTATATAAAAAAATTGATGGTTACAAATGGACCACCAAATTTACTAAGGCATGGGAAAGTTGACAAAGAAGAAAATCAGATGGTGTAGGGTTAATCATATGAGTATCTAGTTGTTACTTATGCAATGTGAAATAATGCTTTGAGTTTGAAAGATGTGCAATGCAATGTAATCAACAATATGAATATAAACTACATAATATTTAACCATTCTTTTTATACTATTGTACATTGATATTTAACCATTGCTTCAAAGAGTTTAATCATGAACATGAGGAGGAAACTAAATTTCGATTGTCAACTTCTATATATATCAAATTATCCAATAATCAAGTGTATGTCCATATACAAAAATGGCATCAACGCCAACTCAAACAAAGTTTTACAATATGTGGCATATGCCATCTCGGTATCTATTCAAAATTTACATGCCAAAATTTCTATCTCATCCTAAACTATTGGTGGATCATCAAAATGGAGCCTATTTTAAGCACTCGTTGGCTTTGAAGGTAGCTGCACAAGAAAAAGTCAAACCACAATTGAGATTAGTTATACTATATAATTTAAAATTGAATAATTAACATAAAAATCAATACACATTAAATTATAATTGAACTCTAAAATTGAAATCTTGATTACCTAAAATATACGTCTCTTTGAAGGGTCAAGAGTCCTAGAATATACCCCTCTCAAAGAACTAACCAAACCAACTTTTGTAATGTCAATCTATATATGTGAGCAAAAATATGAAATTGATCCAAGTTAGCATAGAATTGTCAGTAATAAGAACATATTTACCAAGCACAAAATAAAATAAACACATACCTCTTTAGGTTAATCTTTTTCTGTATCTCCTTTAGGTGTCTCAACACCTCCTCCTTGAGGTGTTTCAACACCTCCTCCTTTAGGCATTCGAATACCTACTCCTTTGGGTGTTGTGGAACTTATCAACAATGATGTATAGCTCTCAACCGCTTGTACATAAAAATGACAAGTACATATGAAACTACGAATCTATGTCAATGCATGCATAATCAATAAAAGATCTTATAAATTTTAATTCAATCAAATTTGAGTTCAATTACCTTTCCCTTATCCAACAATGTGCCTCCATAGTTTGGAGAGCGTCACACCTTGCTCGCACCAGGTGTTTGCTACAAGCAGAGAGTAAGATAAACATATAAGTTAATATATAATTTCATTATTGACAATTCAAATGACAAGCAATATATAGTAAAAAAATGTAAATGAGTGAGTGAGAAAATACATACTGTGTGCATGTCAAGGCCAAATGAAATGGCCCTAAGGGTGCTATTAGTCACCTGTGTGAGCTCCTCCTTAGACATTAACTATTAAATAGACCATGTAAATAAATATTAGTACTTGATACTATCTCTTATTAATATTCATTTTTAAAAAAATGCAAGTTATGAATTTACATCTTAATTGTTACCTGTGTAACTACTCCAATGTCCACCTCTCTAGCAGGAGAGGACTTTGTAGGGTGTGCTCCACTCCCCTGCATGTGATCTGCTATAATCTCCACATCCTGGATGTCATAATCAGAAGTGTCTAATGGATGCTCAGGGGCTATACAATAGGACCCAAACATATTTGTTGGCACGTATTGTAAATATGTGGCACACAAATATGTGGACCCGAGGAGGATGATGCAGCAACATTGGATCCATCACCAAGATCACCAGAGTGTGGCTGAGCTACTAAAGAAGCATGGGAAACCAAAAGATCACTCAAAGAGTGAATGGCCTGGATAGTTTGTGTGGTTGCATCCTCCGCAATATCTGGATGTTGTACTGGAGGTGGCGGAGGAAGGGGAGGATAGGGAACATGTGGGCGCCTAACTACTCTAGCTGCCCCTGGCCTATCCTGAGACATACCTCTACCAATGCCTTGGAAGGGTTTAATGTCAAAGTAATTGACATGATGCCCTAACAAAAACTCAGCATATAATTTTTTAATAAAGTAAAAAGGTACATCAATATTATTGTTGGGTGGTTTATCAGAAACCATACACCAACAATCCCAAAAGTTATCTACTATGCCCCTATGCATGCACCATTTTATAGAAAGTTTTGGCTTGTTAACATTAATTGGCAAACCAGTGTTGGGGTTAATAAATAAAGAGGCTATTTGGGCTTTTGTTATTTGGAGATCTTTCACATCATCATAAGACATTCCACATGAATAATATTTCCTCATGGTTTTTCGCCACAAATGAAATGCATTATGTTGGGTGGAGAGGGTTTCTACATTTGTAATTATTCCTGTCAATGTGGTTGACATACAGGATAATCGAGGTATTTTCCTATAAACATCACAAATTCCCCTCAATTGCTCCAATTTTTCATGAATTAACTGTTCAATTGATGGTTGCGGAGGTGGTGGAGCATTTGGCATTTCTGTATTTTGATTCTCAGCTAGTGGATTTTCATTTTCAACTGGTGGAATTTGTGCATTTTCATTCTCAACAGCCATAATGCCTGATTAAAGTTAAAAAATAATTAATCTAAAATTAGACAATATAAATGAAACACTATTTTTAAATCAAAATCCATTAAAAAATTCATTTTTTTATCAAAATCTATTTTGAACTCAATTGTTTCATAAAAATTCAATCAAAAACCCTATTTTGAAAAATATCAAAATCCATTCTCAATTCAATATTTTCATAAAAATTCAATCAAAAACCCTATTGTGAATAAAAATCCACAAAAAAATTCATTTTTTATCAAAATCTATTCTAAACTCAATTTTTTCACAAAAACTCAATCAAAAACCCTATTTTAAAAAAAAAATCAACAAAAAACAATATGAAATTATTCAAATCTAAATGAAAATTGAATCAAATCAAATAAAAATTAAAAAACTTACCTTTCCAAATCGAATTTAGCCTATATCAGATATTCGTTACGTGAAGACTGGATGCATTGTGCGCCCACACGTTCTTCTCAACCGAATGACTTCAAAAAAGTGAAAGAAGTTTTTAATATATACTTTTTACAAATCGGATATCCGATTTGTAAAAATAGGTTTGGTGTTAGGTATGGTGACACCCGAGCCTAAAAAAAGTCAACATGTTCTTTTCGCGTTTTTTGGTCAATGAAAGACGTGTTTTTTTCCTCATTACCACTTTTTGGCCCACCATTAACTTGCACATACCCTTAATTTAATAGGGTGAAATGTTAGTGCAAGAGCGAGTGAGTTAACCCAATTAAGTCAATTAGATTAATAGGTGAAAATGAGGCATTTGATTAAATAACTAGGTTAATTTAATCAAGCTACAAGTTAAAAGAGGATGCATTTTAGGACGAAACGATGTTAATATATCAGATTCAAGTGAGTATATCATTCAAGACATTTTTAAGTGTCTACATTTTTCCCCTCTTTGAAGTGAGGTACCTGTTACGTTGGTTCAAAGACTAACACTTTTCAGATTAAAACTACTACTCAAATCAATTTTTTTTAAAAATTCTTGATTTTTTTAGATGCCTCAAGTGTTGCCCTAGAGAAAGGAATTAAGCTGGCACTTTGCATGCAATTTAAGAGGAATATTCCCTTGCAAGTGGGAAGGTGAGGATAATTAGAAATTTAGTTAATTAAAACTAAATTTAAATGTGCAAGAGGAGGAATAATAAGATATTCATTAAATAATGAAAAAAGGGGATGCAATATGATATTTAATTAAATAGCTTAGGATTATTCAATTAAATAAGATGATAGAGGGTTTAAATTAAATAATTTACATTATTTAATTTAACAGAGTGAAATGTTAGTGCAAGAGGGGGTGAATTAACCCAATTAGGTCAATTAGATTAACAAGTTGAAAATGAGGAATTCGATTACATAATTAGGCTAATTTAATCAAGCAAGAGAAAAGAGGATGGATTTTAGGACGAAATGATGCTAATATATCAAATTCAAGTGTGTATATCATTTAGGACATTTTTAAGTGTCTACAAGTAGATTTATTTTTTAATCACAAGGGTGGAGATTGCAAAGAGGTTTAATTTTTCTAGCATACTATAAAATGTGGTCTTATCTCACAAGTGCTTTACATGAAAGTACTGCCATTGTTGCAAACAATGCCAACATATGACCAAGGATTGCATCCATGTTACATTTTTTCTGATAGATTTTGTTGTAGATTCATATTTGGTTAAGTATTGGATGATTATTTTGGGTGAAATCATGAAGTTGAGTCCACTTAATGTGGAAGTTTTGGACTTGGAAAAAACTTGAAATCAGGCAAAACGAAATGAGATCCTATTATTTAACAAATGGGATCCTATTTTGCTTTGAGGTCCTGAGCCAAAACAGGATCCCATTTTTTAATGGGACATTTTAAAAATGGATCCCGTTCCCATTTCATAAAAAAAAAATTCATGCTTTTACAAAACGAGATCCCATTTTAAAAACAGGGTCTCATTTCATAAAAGCATAAAAAAATATTTTTTATGAAACATGCGATCATGTTTCTACGAGACGAGATCCCTTTTTTAAAATTTAAATTTTTGGTCAAGTTTTTTCCTTGTTTCTCGGTTTGGGAGAAGACTTGGGGACTCGAACCTATGCTTTGGACCTAGTTTGACCTGCAACTTGAAGGTCTTGTCAATGCCACAAGAAAATAGTGACTTTGGGCATATGTCTGAAGACCTTTTTTATAGAATTTTTTGATGAAATTAAAACCCATTATAGATGAGATAGTTTAGATTCCAAATATGTTTTTTTTTTCAATTAATTTTTTATGAAACTAGCCCATAAACTTGAAATATTGGGGTTTTTGAGTATTTTAATAACTTTTTATTAAAATAATTCTTGGAAGAACGAATTGTACGAAAGTGTACTTCAGATAATTCTTTTCAATTTGAAAAAAAATAAAAAAAAGAGAGTAGGTCATCTTATGGGTGACATACACAATGATTTTTCAAAACAACAAATATGACCAATAAAAAATTAACAAAAAAATATTAAAAAAATTACAAAAAAGTATCAAGAGCATTCTTCAGTGTGTTACAAATATTTTCCCAAAACGATTAAAAAAAATATGATTAATTAGATCAAAATATGGATGATGTACATGTACATGGTATGATAAAAAAAGTGACTTTTAAACAACGGTTTTTAGAAATACCTATTGAAAATCAATTTGTATCATCTGGGTATTAAAATAGATTACATATTTGGAAATTAGACTCCGAGCACTACATTTTATGGTTAGTGACTTTTTTAAGATTCCATCTCTAAGTGCTTCAAATTTTAGGGTCAAATGTGACAAATTTAGAAAATCAAAGAAAATACTTCCACTTTTTGGCTAAAAAGTGGACTCAACTTCTTGCACACACCCTTTTATCCTTTATATCTTTATCTCCATTTTATATTTTCATGTATAAAAAGCAAATAAAAATGGTTGTATGTTTTTTATTACATAAATTGGTTTTGAAGGGATTAAAATCCTTATAAATAAGATATAATTTTGTTGATGCCATACACAAAAATCTTAGGAGGAAAATATACTTGAGTGAAGCTATCAAATGAGAATTTATACAATTGCAACCAAGTTTCTAAGCAGAAAAGAGTAACTAGAGATCTTGCCTAAACAATGTCATACCTTGCCCTATTCAATCTCACACCCTTCACTACAATGTGTAATTAAGAAATAAATTTGGGAAGATAATTATTGTACCTTTTGAATTATTTTTTAGGATATGTTACCTACTAAGTCCTCAAACCTAAGAAAGGAGGGGATTCCTCCTCAATTGTCCCATCCATGGGTATAACTAAAATAGAGGAAAATCTAGTTGGTGCTACTATCATCAATCCGCTACCTCATAATTAGGTGGATGTAAAGTCAAAGCTAAGGGTATAATAAGAGTCAAATAAGTGGGGCATTGAGAAACCATATTAAAGAATGGGTGGGACATATTGGAATAGGAGCTAAGGAAGTTGATGGAGCCAAAAACTTGAAATTCAAGAGCATTAATATTTAATTGATCTTCGTGAGCATTCCTCTATGATGTGGTAGCCCCCCTTACACTAAGAAAATAGATAATTAGAAGCAAGATGTTTGGTGGGAAAACATCATCTATATTTAAAGTGGAGATCCTCATAATCAAGTGGTTGAGTCCATGACCTATTCCCCACCATCAAAATAATATCTATGTGAAGATCCGTGGAGATATATATTTCCACCAAAAGTTAGAAAATATAGAGTGGTTCATGTAGGAAGTAGTAGATCCAACCTTCAAGAAATGACCAATAGCATTACTAATGGCCTCATAGCGAGAATCATTCGAGAACCATAGAAGAAGATTCAAAGAATGAACCCATGTTGATCTAAAATTGAGAGGTTTAGAGAGGGGGTTGAATGAGATAGATCGGAGTTTGATGAGAGACAATGCTCTCCCCACATCTACAACCTATTATCAAGCAACAAATATATTTCCTTTGAAGAGGAAAAAGTCACAATGAAGAAGCCCCTAGCACAATGTTGATGAATATGTGTTTAAGTATTCTTGGGTAGGTGATAGGAGGGGGTTTACTCCCCTCTCTATCTTTTTTTTTGTCAATAAATATGTAACATTTATCTCATGATCATGTTGTGAACTTTCATAATATTATATATGTTCCTACAAGCTCAAAGATTCATGCTTGTAAAATTATAATATAGATAGGTTTACAAACCTAATTTGTGTGAACCTTGGGATGCTTGAGTTTTAAAATTAATAGTATTTTTTTTATTGAATTCATTGTAATTATTTCTCCCTTTCTCTTTAGAATGTCTTGGATGAGATTAGTAGTGAAATTTATGTGATTATTCTTGCACTTGAATCATAATGGACTAGCACACATGTATCTAACAATGTAAGGGTTTGAATATATATAGTGTATTGGTGAACATATATTGCCTCCTCTCTATGATTGTGTATTTACTAATGAAATGGAAAAGAGAACTTATGTAGGATTTTGTATCTCTCTTTGTCTCTTGTTGATAATATGTTTGAAAATAAAATAGAAGTGTAGGTTTACTTTTAAAAATGACACAAAACTTTAAAAGGGTAGACCTTATCGAATCTTCAAGATTGGATTATGAAAGATTGTAATTGGGAATGCATGCTCTCTCTCTCTCTCTCTCTCACACACACACACACACACACACACACACACACACACACAGAGTATCATGCTTGAGAAAGGATGAACTAAGGAGAATTATTCACTTCTAAACAAATTTATATGTTTGTCTTCAATGAATATGAATGTCAACATTATCTTCTCTTTTCACTATGGTTATATATCCTTTTAACTCCTTTTGTTATGTTACAATCACAAGGTTACCATTATATGTTCATGAATGTGTTATGAATGATTAAGGTTAAGTAGTGCATCATACTATTTATTCTATTATGCATATTAGTTAGAAATTGATTATCTCCCTTATGCTTGTTTGTTTGCTTCTTCAAAAGATGTTTAAAATAACATGATCTTCCCCTTATTTTCATTTAATTCCTTGAAATAATAAACATATAAAATATCACTCTTATATTATATGTGATATTTTTTCCTTAATTTTATTAATTACATTTAACCGAATATTGTCAACCTTATACCCCTCCATAAATTCTAATTCATAACAATCCACAAACATAAATCGATAAATCAATTTCTTATTCATATAATTAATATTCTTCTAAAAAAAATCTTTTGTCTATTTCAAACTACATGGGAGTTGAGTTTGAAACTAATGTCGGTGTACCCATTCAAAGTTTATATTCATGGAGAATCCAAAACTAAATTAAAACAATAATTGCAAGTCAAAGGTGTCTCCCTGATAAAAGAGTAGATAAACCAAAGAGATGGCTAAAAAAGTAAGTTTGCTTGCTGTCTTGCTGTCTTTACGATAGTTTATTTTAATAAAGACCTCACACGGAATGGTCAAAAACTGTGTGCTACCAATTCTTCACGTTACCAATAGACTCAGCCTACCTTAGAAAGCCCTATTACCATATAAACTAGAAAGTTATATAGGTACTATCTGATCAATCGATGTATTTTTCTATTGCCAAGGTTCCCACAATCATCTTTGTTATCTGATCAATGTATACCACAATATCTATGGCGGCCTACAGGCAGGCCTATGCAGCTGCCACAAATGACAAAGCTCAACAGCAGAGCCCAGTTCTATTCCCACCGCCTGCTGGTCCTTATTCTGCCTATTTCTTACTTGAGGAAGACCAATATGATGAGAATAGTGACTCTGCATCCGCCTCCTGCTGTTGGGGAGCCTTCAAAAACAGCCTGCGAGACTTACCATTTCCCCAAGACAAATGCTTGAAAATCCAATACACTTCAAGTAATGGGGAATTCACTCGAACAGAATATGATAGAGTGTATTTTATTCCTGTTTTGGGCCAACCCATCTCCTCCCATTGCTACTATGTCGTGCGAGCTGAGGGCAAGCACAAGGGGTAAGGAACTAGCTACTTTAAATATGTAATTTGTTCATTGTGAGGAAATTTTCCTCTGTTTCTCAACGATGTATAGAACTTAAGTAGCCTAGAAATATTTAGAAATTAACAATGATATTGAAAGTTATGTTATCACCTAACATCCTCACATCATCTGTTTAACATCCTCACAGTATCTATTCCTTGAAGTACCGAATCTGTATTATTGGGTAATTAACAATCATATGAATAACTGACTCCCTGATTGTATGTTGATGACGGGATCAGATTAGTGGAAACAGGCTCTCGTGAAGAAGACATGGCGACAGTTTGCTGTTGCAGATGTGTGAAAGATATTCATCCCAGATCTTTGCAACCCACCAACTCATATCAACATATGCAGATAATCTCCTCGAGGAACTACAGATTCACATCAAAGTGCATAGCTTCTGATGGTTTTCCTCCTCGATTCCTGCGTAGGAAGACATGGAGTGTAGTACCCAAAAACATGCGTGGTAATCATGGCAGACTTGCTCATGTTGGAGGGGAAAATTCTGAGCTGAGGGCACAACTTCCCCCCTTTGATTTCTCTTTGTTACAGAGAAGGGCCCCCGTTGTGATAGTTGGGGAGTGGTACTGCCCATTTATCTTTATCAATGAATTGGGTACCAGATTGGAGGATCCTAAGATTCAGCTCATGGAGTGTCCCTTCTACAAGATGGATCTGGAAAAGTTCTGGGAAGAGATATATTCTACTCGAGGTGCGACAGGAAAAGATGTTGATGTGGACAAAACCTTAAAGGTAGAAGAAGCACTATTATTTGGAGAAGAAATAACCGAGGAAATTAGAGATAATGATGGAAGTGTATTGTTTAGAGGTGCACGGAAGCAATCGGGAGAGGCTACTGGTGTGAAACTTAGCTGGCCCATACTAGCCAAAATGAGGGCGGATCAAGATAGATATGGATTAGAACAAGAAGGAAGAGATGTAAGGGTGAAGAAATCATTTAGTGGCTCTGGGACGGAAGGAAAGTTTGCCTGTTATGTTGTAGTGGAAAGATATGTATTGAAACGAATGGATGGGAGCATTGCCCTCACTTGTTCATTCAGAGATTCGAACCAAATACAGGGGAAGTGGGAAGTGTGAGGGGCCAATTTAATTGGTTTTATAATTTTTATTTTGTTTGTGGAGGATGCTTTTATTTTTCCGTGAAGGAGAATCTATCTGTTAAAAAATGTTGATTTGTTTTTGTTTATATTTCTAAAATTGCCTTTAATAAACAATGTGATTTCTTTCTCTTTCTGGTTTAAAATATTTAAATGGATTTTTTTACATATTAGATTTAGTTGAACTAAGAGGTTTTCATGTAGTGGCGAGACTAAGTATAAGGTTTTTAAAATGGTGTAATATGTAAGTCTTGATCAAAGTACTATATCTAGATTTTAATCATGAACAACATAGATTATAGATTATGGAATATGTTAAGTAGTGTTAAGTTTGAACAATATTTTGGGTTGAAGCGGTTCATATTATTTGCTACTTAGTTAATAGATATCTCACATTTTTTCTTGTTGATAAAACAAACTATGAGGTATGGTTAGGTAAATGATCATTGGTTTCATATTTTAGAGTTTTTGATAGTTAAACACATCTTCACAATCGTATGAAGGGAAAATGTTTTAAGCTTGATTTCAAAGCTGATAAGTGTGTTTTCATGGGTTATGTCTAAAACATTAAGGGGAATGGGTTTTGGGACCCTACGACAATGAAAATGATATATTCTAAATATGTTATTTTATGAAGATTAGCAAATTTAAAAATGATGAATAACCCAATATGAAGCCTAACAAAATAGTGTGCTTTTATATTAATATTGGTAAATAGGAAGATACAAGGACATAACAATAGCACGATGGACACTTGTTGAGGAAGGAGAAGGTTCATATTTGATTTTGATGAGGAATAATAGGAGCCTTTTGTTCACAAAGAAACATAATTTTCTTGAAAGGCATAACCTTTTTTATTACAGTTGTGCATTTTCTTTATTATGTATTAACAATGAACCTAGATTTGTGAATAATTTTTTTTCTTCATATGAACATGAGTAGGCCATAAAAAGATGAAATAAAGGCCTTAAAAAAATGTGGCATGTGGGATCTAGTTAAGATGCTTGAAGGAAGAAAAACCATTGATGTAAATGGGTTTTTTTCTTTTTTTGGGCTCAAATGGTAAGTTCAAGGAATACAAGGCTTGGTTAGTGGTAAAAGGTTACACCTTTAAGTTGAGGAAGTGGATTTTGGTGAGATTTTTCTCTCATGATTAAAGTAACCTCTATTAGATTCCTTTTACTTATTATTATTGCATTTATTTTAAAGGTAGGGCAATTTGATGTTAAGAGATTTTTTTGAATGTGGATCTTGATGAGGAAATATTTGTGAAACATAATAATTTTTAGATGAAGGGACAAGAACACTTGGTTTGCATGTTAAAGTGATATTTGTGTGGTTTGAAGTAGTAATTGAGAATGTGGTATCATAAATTTGATTCCTTCACATTAGAACATTATTTATTAGAAGTGAAGTTTATCACTATATTAATGTTAAATTAATTGATGATCAATTAATAATCCTTATCCTATATGTTGATGGTATGTTGTTTATTGGAAATGATATGTGGACAATCAAGGAACTTAAGAGTTAGTTATCTAGTACATTTGATATAAAAGATTTAGGTGTTGTAAAATAACTTGGATATGGAGATAACAAGGATTAGGTTAACAAAAAAATGGTTAAATCATAATAATTATGCATACATTATTTTATAATATTATGCCATCCATGATTGTAAAGTAGTTGACATTCCCTTTTTGGTTGGTACTAGGCCATCTCTAGACCAGTATTTTAAAAAATAATGAACTTAGAAAGATGTATATAGTTCTATATGCTAGTGTGTAGGAAGCCTTATATATGCCATGGTCTATACAAGACTTGATATTATCCAAGAAGTGTGAGTTCTTAGTAGTTTTATGGAAAATATTGGTAAAGAACAATAACATTGAAATTATGTAAAAATGGATTTTATATTTCTGTGTCGAACTTCTAACCATTGTATTTTTTATTGTGGATTTAATGATGTGGACATCATGGTTGATTTGTAGGGCTTTGTTGATTTAGATTGAGTCAATGATCTATATTGTAGGAGGTCCATAAATGGTTATGTTTTTACTTTGTTTGGAGGAGAAATTAGTTACATGAGAGAACAACAAGATACAATTGTATTGTCCACTAGAAAAGTAGAGTATATGGTTGTGGCACATACTTTTAAAGAGGCATTGCAGTTAGAGAGATTGTGTCCAGGTATTAAACTTTAGAGTAAATAATTGAGGATTGGATGTGACCCTTAGAGTACCATTTTTTTGGCTAAAAAATAATGTGTTACACTCACACAAAGCATATTAATGTACATGATCACTTTTCTCAAGAAATGGTTGAGGGTGGTAGAGCCATGCTATAGAAAGTAGACACCTTAGATAATGTTTTAGATTATTTCACTAAGTCAATGAGCATGGAGAATTTTAGCTAGTGCGAGATGGCCATGGGCATCATATCTTCTAGAACTTGATATATATTGTTATAAAAAATAGTTTTGTTACCTTTATTCTTGCAGGGTGTTAAAAATGGGAGAATATTGGGATAAGGTATCTCATCATTGCAATCCTAATTTTGATGTCTTGTTATTTTGTATGTATTGGTATTTTATTTTTGTACCTTTTATCTCCACTTGGGAAAGTTGGCATCCCATTTTAGAGTGGCATGTGTTTTATCTTTTAGTGGATTTTATCCTCACATGAGGGTGTAGGAATTCAACTTAATTTTTGTCTTATTTAGACATGTGTCTACATCTTAGGAGGCGTGTAAGAGCATCTTGATCATTTTCATAGAAGTTCAATATGAAATATTTTTTATGATGTGTATGGACATGTAAAAAGAAGCTCACATTGAAGTCTTGACCAACCTTATGGTAGTATCAAACACTTGTCATAAAACATCTAATGTATGAAATAATAAGGACACATTGGATTCCCATGTTTGGGTAGTCAACTATTCTATGTATGAGACTATGCTGAAATATAAGAAATATGCTATTAATAGTCATGAACATCTTAGACCAAAGGATGTGTTGGGTTTTGAGTCTAATCAATTTGGGTGTCATATATCTCTTAGGCTTGTAAGTATTTTTCCAAAATAATCCATGGTTTCACCTTATCACTCTTCTAAAACTTGGAGCTTGACCTAGGAGGTTAGACGAGTTGTGTATTTGTAATAATGAAGTGTTGTAATAATTTAGATGAGAAGTTATATTTGTGTAACTTTTTAAAAGACTAATATAAGCTTTGGATATCTTTGGGTGTATTTTTTTCTCAAAGGGGTTTCTCCACATATACCTTATTCTATGGTTATTTATATTTCCATTTCTATTTATGAAATATTATAGTTAATGAACTTGGATGCTTTCAATTTTTAAAATAATTTTATTATTTAGTTATAAATTATTTCTATTGTAATGACACCATGATTAATTTTTGTGCAAATAATTATATATATATTTTAACAAGATCTTCCAAAGAACCCAATTTTCTTCTCAATTTTTACATTAACAATGATAAACCATATTTTACAAAGGAAATCCATACATGATTTTTTTTTCTTATTTTAATGTAGTTTAAGTACATTAAAATATACTAGAATAATAGTAGAACCAACATTAAAATTACACTACTCAAATTTGCAACTAGGATTGACCACTATGAAAGCTCATTCACAACCTTTAAATGATATAATCCTATAGGTCCAAATGGGTTTCATCCTTTGATCCTTGAAACCAATAGTTTTTGACCCTCTAATCTTTAGTAAAATCAAGGGTTTTCATCCTCAAATTTGATTGCTCAAAGATAAGTGCTTAGAATAGTTTTTGACAAGAGTTTCATATATAATCAACACTAATACTATAATGAATCACATTTACCCTTTAATTCTCTAAAATAAATGGCTAGTAATATATCCTTCCCAAAGAGTGGCTTAGATCAAGTGAGAGGTGTTACAAGGTGTGCACCCTTGGTCTCCTTGTGTTGTGTAGTGCAATGCTTGGGTTCATGACATGGCTTAACTGCCTCCCATGGATTCATTAACTTTGGCAGTTGTATCAAGTATTAATAGGTCAATTTTTTGGTGCAACAACAACCGTCTATGCAATAATTAGTATTATATCATGCCTGTCATGAGTTCAAACCCCTCACTTGTGCTGGGGGGATTGTTGCAAGGTGTGTACCCTTGGTCTCTTTGTGTTGTGTAGTGCAACACTCACATTCGTTACATGGCTTAACCACCTCCCATGGATTCACTAACTTTGGAAATTGCATTAGGGATTAACAAGTTGATCTTTTGGTGCAACGACAACTGTCTATGAAAAAAGAGGACTAATGAGAGCTAGGATATAACCACCTCACTAATGAAAGCATGGTTGCATTCATCCACTAATACCACAAATGCATATAAATCATGCCCCTAAAATTAAATAATATTTTTTGGGAGGGAGAATCCCCTCTAGAGTAGTTTTAGCATCACAAATGGCCATTAATTGATCTTTGGGATACGTAGGGAGGTAGGTGGGAGTGAATAATATAAAAGAATATGAGTTTCAGAGTTTAGGGGTTAGAGATACCTCATGAATAATTACCACATGTTGAGGAGTCAAGATTTAGAGGGAAAGAATGAAAGTAAGGCAAAGTCCAAAAATCCAATAAACACAAGGGAAAGTGGAGCTCAAAGGAAAGGGATGTTGAGAAGAAGAATTCAAATCCCAATACAAATAAAAGTTAAGGTGGGAAACGAATGAAAGAAATGTCAAGATGGGAAGGTTTGATATCCCAATGAGGACAAATGAACAAGGTAGAGTTGGGAGGAAAGGCATAATGGGATTAAATTTTTTGAAACTTAAACAACCTACCCACTTAAAGAAATTACTAGAAAACACCCCACACTTGGATTTTTTTAGATTTACAACTTCCAAGACATTGATAGGAACATGGGTGTGATAAGGAATATCACTTGAATAATTTAGAAAAATGGAGTGATTAGAAAGAAGTTGGGGTACACCAACAAAATAATATTTTAATATTATAACCAATTTTGTCTTCATCCAAGTGTAGTGACCTTTCAGTTTTGAGCTATTCATTTCAACTTCCAATGAGGACATGAGTGTGGTGACTTTTTAGTGTTTTTGTAAATGTATTAATGGGCTCAAATCAAAGCCAATAAAGAGAGTTGGAGACATACATCTCTTTGGACGAGTTTGTCAAATTATGGCATACATCTTGTCTAATTAGTTTGTAAAATTATATTAACTCTCCCAAATAGAGTTCGAAGGGCATACATCTCTACCATGAGTTTGTCCATATTGTATGAAATCTTGGGCATACATCTCTCCCACGAGTTTTCCAAAATTTTATAGATTCAAGGGCATACATCTCTCTCATGAGTTTTCCCAAAGTGTATGGAATTTTTATATTTTGAATAAAATGAGGCTTCACACATTGTTTGTTGTGTGTTTTAAAATACCACCACCTCCTTGCTAGGTATTTTCCTCTAATTTCCCAAAATAATTTGGATCAATGGTATTATAGCCATAGTTTATTCTTCCCATTCTTACCTGCAATACAAAGACAAGAGGAACATGGATTTCAAGCTAAAAGTGACATTTAATGATGAAATACCATTGAAGCGTAATCCGCTCCTTCATTCTCAAGTTCTCAAATAGTCTCATTATTTTCAAAAATAAATAATTAAATGATCCTTTTCAAACGTGTAGGCTCAATTGATATCATGGAAAGATTTCATTCCAGATATGTAATATTTTATGTAAGATGTATTCACCTAATGTATTCTTCCTACTCTAGGAAAAATGCTTTTGTTATCAATCATGTAGAACATTCTCTACATATTCTCATGGTAGCTTATGAATGGCAGTTCCATGGTGGAATTAGGGTTTTTATGGATAATATATATCACAAATATCTTTGCCTCATTATTCTTTGTACATCTCAAGTTGTAATTTGTTTGTTAATGATGCTAACACCTCTCAAACAAGGACCAACTCTAATTTGTTTGCTAATCTTTTGCAAGTATTATTCCTTTCTCTGAAAAAGGGTGTCCTAGAATTCCAAACACAATAAAACACCCAACCCTATGTGTGTAGGGATTTACTAAATTATCGTGCTTGGGCTAACATGGCAGTAGAATGAAAGAAGGAGAATCCACAATTTAATCTGGATGCCAAGTGGGATACTTGCCTTGACATTGCCACTTTTTCTACTCCTCACTTGTTGGAGCATACTCTACTCTCTTCCTCTTCCAAAATCTTGTAGCAAGGTAGGTGACTATCACATTTGGTACTTGAGTAGGTGTTGGTTCAACATGTACTGATTGTTCTCATATCTTTAACAAATTTCTTTGAAAATGGACGTTATACCCAAATGTTTCTTCATCATTCTTCCTCATCCATAAAGAATGAAACACATGTTTCTACAATTTTGAAAAGTGAGACCTAATTTTAATCAAAAAAAAATTAAAAAAATTAAAAACATGTGTAACAACATTAGCTTTCATAAAACTGGATTTTCTTCATCTAGTTTTATTGAATAAGCATAGAAGCAATGATTTAACACATGAATTATAAGAAATTCTAGGGATTCTCTCAAACTACTTGTGATTGGCTATCGATGAGACAAATATACTGGTTTATGAGTGCTTTATTACACAATATATATATTGTGGCTAGTTGGCTTCTCATCGTCACTAGTACTACCATGGGGGCGGTTTATACTCTCAACTTGGCAACGCCCTTATACACCATAAGTGCAAGATGTGGGCATCCTCATCGTTTTATCCTGAATTACAAGATAATTATCCACTTTTGGATCAAGTTGATAGGCTCCAAATCCTTGCCCAGCAGTCACTCCGCTGGGCAATGCATTATGACTAACAATTTCATGGTGTGAAAAAGGGCAAACATTAGCTGATAAACTGTCGTTCCCCCTTCCACATTATTATTGTATTTCCACCACTCCATGTTTCCACTCTTTTGGAAACCTCAAGAAGACACTTCTTGCCATGAAAAATAGGGGACTTCAGCCAGCGGTACAAGTTTTGGACATTAATCAAATTGGGCCACAGACCTTCCCCGAATGGTACAGAATGGTTCTCTCAAACATGACACATATGCTGCAAGAAATGCTTGCCACACATCTTAATGAATATTTCAAATCAAGAAGGGTTTAGAGGGGGTTTGTAATTTAATTGACAGGGTATATATGCAGAATTGTGCAAAATCACAAGATTATTATAGTTTTGAGTATGGAAATTTTTAGCTGTCAGGTGTGATATAATTGGTGAACCAAACAGAGCATTTCCATACCAATTCAACAGTCGCCAAAGGCTCCTAAACATGACTGACACCCTTCATTATGCCTTTCACCGACAGAAATGAGCCAAATTTCTGCTTCCCTCTTCCAAGGGCCATTTTCTTGACTCTGCGGCACGAAGCCACTTGGTTTTCCATGCCTAGGTTCCAGATATTTACCTTCTCACAGGATACTTTTTAATGAGGATGAGTTGTGCCAAGCAGTTTCCCAGAATTCCCTATGATGAGCAGATCAATATTCTACATGTCAATTATGCCAACTTTGCCTCTTTATTTCCTTTTTGGTGAAATGAGGACCTTTGCCTCTTATTTCCTTTTGGGTGAGTTGGGCCTCGTTACCTCTCAAGGGGGAGGAATGATCATAAAGAAGTTGGGGTACCCCTGTAAAACTATATTTTAATTTTATAATCAATTGTCTTAAGTGTGGTGACCTTTCAGTTTTAGGCTATTCATTTTGACTTCTAATAAGGAAATGAAATTGAAGACTTTTTAGTGTCTTTGAAAATGTATTAATGTGCTCAATTAAAAGTCAATAAAGAAAGTTGGAGTCATACATTATCTTCAGACGACTTTGTCAAATTGTGGCATACGTTTCATTTGATGAGTTTGCTAAATTCTATCAGCTCTTCTAAATAGAGTTATAAGGGCATATGTCTCTCCATGAGTTTGCCCATATTGTATGGAGTAGATTGGGATTACATCTCTTTCATGAGTTTGCTCAAATTGTCTGGATTTAGGGGTATAGGGGTATACATCTCTCTTACTAGTTTGCCAAATTGTATGGATTTTTTTTTCTATTCTAAATAAAATGAGGCTTCAAAAATTGTTAGTTGTGTGTTTTACAATACCACCATCTCCTTGCTAGGAATTGTCCTCTAATTTTCCAAAATAATTTGGATCATGGAGACCCATACAAATATTTCTTAGATTGATTATAATTGATAGAAAAAATAGGGAAAGGGAAAAATGGAGCAAGGACATGAATATTGTTTGCAAATTTTGAAGCTTATTAGATTGGAATCCAATAGGTTGAACTCACTTAAAATAGAAAATGGTCTTTGGATTCCTATTAATAAGTTAATTGAAAATGGGACATTCCAAGCCCACCCTTCCCAAAAATTGTTTTCCCTTAAGCAATGTGAATTGAAATATTTTTTGATTCCCCCCAAGTAGCATCCTTTATAGGTAGTTTCCTCCAATGAGCTATATATTTTGTGATGAGTTCATTTGTCAAAAATTTCACCCTTATCACAATGATGACATTATTTCCCCACATAAGTATAACTCTTATCTATTAAATAAAATAATTCCTATGAAAAGTAATTAGAAAATTTGTTATGTATACCTTGACAATATTTTTTAGGAAACTCATGTAACCTAATCACCTCTCTAAAAAATAATTTTACCATATGATGTACATTAAAGTCAAAATAAATGGTAAAGAAGTATGTGCATACTCATTTAGCATATCCACACCAACATAAACATAATCTTTATGATATACCTTGGGAAGACCCATGATAGGATGCATGAATGCACTTTCTCAATCTCAAGGGGTGATAAGCAAATGCTTCAATATACTTGGAGGAAAGATATGTTCTCCTTTGTTTTGATAGTCAGGAGCGTACTCAATAATATGCTTGATAAGGTCCTCCTTGAAGTACTTCCATGAGATTCTCTCTATATTTTCCCTGCTTTGTAGGATCTATGGTGTCCCACTAGGGGTCTATTATGCAAAGCCTTCAAAATCTTCTATTTAATCTTAGAATAAAATACACAAAAGATTTTGTTTTTGTACCCAACGAGACCATTTTCTCTCACATGCTTATCATCCTTCACATTTTCATCCATGATGTGAACAAAAATTATGTTCTTGGAATTTTTTATCATATGAAACCCTTATACTCACCAACACATGATTGAAATAGAATAAGGAATGTACATTCCAAGAAAGACATCTATGGTTACATTAATTTTTTCCCTTAATAAAAAAATCATCTTGGGTTTTCCTTACCCATTTTTGTTTTAGATATTCCAAGTCATGGTGCCCAAGAAGAGCTTCAAGCCATTTCAATCTATCTTAGCCACATAACTACCATAAACCAAACGGTGTCTAAACATTGCAAAAATATATGCTTGATAGAAAAGGTCTCCTTATTATAGATAGAGAAACTATTTTTTGAATCTTTTAACTTCATGCTTTCAAATTTAATGGAGTCCTCCTTTTGTATTAATATGACCTCAATACCTTCTCTTGAGATACCACATCCCACCATATATGGTTGTGAAAAATTTAAAATAAAAAATACAAGGCATGAGCATAGAATTACATTCTTTTTTTTTTAGACTGCAGGAATCGGGTAGCACGACCCCATATAAACTGCAGTGCGCCTGGTAAACTTTTTAACGTGACCGGCGGCGCTGGTGCGACACGCCCTCCAGTACCACGGGGGTGGGGGAGACTAGACCTCGTGACCAACCTCCTGCAACAGGAAAGATTTAGCCAACCGAGCTAGGGCCCCAACCCCAGCATAAAATTACATTCTTAAGCTTATCAAAAGATTTCAATTTTCTTCCCATCCAAGAAAAATACCCTTTTTTCATGTTAGTTAAAGGTGCTACTATATGTGAAAATCCCTTAGCAAACCTTTCATTATTTTTGCATAGGTTGAGCCTTCTCAATAGAGTTAGTGTGGTAGGGAATTCCTAATATAGAAAAAAATGAATCCTCTTTTGATCCACTTGCATTCCTTGATAAATAATGACATGAACCTGGTATATTTAATATTTGTGTTCCCAAGCTCACACTTAAACTAGTTCTCAAAATAGAACTTGTTGCTCTAGGAACCCAAAGATCAATTTTAGTTGCATTATATGATCCTTTCATGTTTTAAAACATATAAAAATATCAAAAAAAGATTTAAAAAAAAGTTTCCTTAGTTATCTACTAAATACCTAATTCACCCTACTTAGGAAACTAGTCAGTGCATGGGTCAAGATGAATGGAAGAACCTAAAACTTAATGTTTCCAATGAGACATTTGACAACTATCTTGAGCACATATTCCTTGAAAATAAAGATTTAGTTGTAGCTTGATCCAAAATCAATCTTCACTAAGTAACAAGTGAAACATTCATGATTACAACCAATTTCTAACTCCATGAAATTTTGGAATCTTCTACTTAATAATGATCATAGGAACATAATACAAGACACTATACTATGCTCAATTTGAAACATTTGAATATCAAAATAAGAACTATGTTTCTTTCCATAAAATTAGATAATATACATTTCTTCCATCATTATTCTTCTAGTTGTCCAAGTAACTTGTAGGAAACAAGTCTTACTTGTGACTCCTCCTAGAGACCCATTAGAGATACCTCCAAGTGGCACATCTTTCCTTTCAAATGTAAACATTAGGTCCCTAGTTTGATGAATCTATAGAAACTCGCTAATAAAATGTACCCAATCTTCACCCATGCACATTTCAAATCCCATAACATGTAATGCATCACATATCTTATGTTCAACTATGGAAATAGTGGGTTACATTCCTTTCCTATCACGTGGAATGGTGAATATTTGGTATCATAAAATTGGACTCATCAAAAATTTCAATCGATGTGTGTCACAATATCTTTTATTTGTTTTTCTTTGACCTTATAACACCTAATCACATATCATCATCCTTGAGAAATATTGAAATTGAGAGAAAAGATTCCCTTTTCATTTTGTACCCTTTATCTTTTCACCAATATTATAATGCTTCTCATAATAAAAATAATATGGTACTAGTGCAATAAATATTTTCCATAACTAAGCTTTTCTAATTTAGAAATTTCTAAAAGATTCAAAACAACAATACTCTCTTTGTGAACCAAAATTTAAAAAATAGTGATATTGATTAGAAAATTCTTCATACCTTCTTGCAACTCTAATTGTTCTTCTTTCTTTGGTTCATGCTCCACTATATCATATAAGGGGTTTATGTATTCTTTACCAAGACTAGTGAATTTTACCATTTCTAATATTGGACAACAATTGTTGTAATATCCGTGGACACTGATTTTGGGTGTCCAAGGTGGTCTTTCTCTTTTGGGGTTTTCACCTAAAAGGAGAGAAATGGGCCCAAAATGCTAATGTCTACACTCAAGATTAATGTAAAAGGGATGCAATGTATCTAAATGTAATGTACTAATGCAATAAACTGAAAAAGAAATGATTTATTGATGCTAAACCTAAGAAATGCAAAGTGCTAGAAAACACAATGATGTACGTAAAAACTCCTAAGAATGCAAGTAAATGATGACATAATTAGATAGAACTGAAGAGGTGCACCTGGAATCTAGAGTCTGATGTAGAGAGGCTCTGGAATCCTACAGAATTGACTAGAAATGTTGACTGGGACACTTACACCAAGCTAGGTGACTTAGTCCAGTTTCAGGGAAAATCTGTTAGAATGAAAATATGCCAAATGGGTACTTAGAAATATAGAAACCATTTTTCAGGTCTAGTAGTGGGACTAATTCGCCACAGATGGTGACTTAGTCCACTAGGGAATTTTTGGAATTTTGGGATAGGATTTTGTAGCTTTCAATCTGCTCTTCCTTTTCTGACAGGTGTCTGGATCTAAATCTGTAGAAAATACTTTGAAATTGGTCTCCAAGCTTCAATTAGGGCTTTGTTGACTTTGATGGATTGAAAACACCTTTTTGACACTTTCCTCTTTGACAAATCTGCATACAAGACCTACAAACACACATGCAAAGAGGGGAAAAAGGGTTAAGGGTTAGAGTTTAGGGGTTTGCCTCAGTCAAACCCCACTTTGGTAATAAAACCCTATGAAATGAAATGAAATAGGAAGAGAATGATAAATAAACAACATGCAATGTCATATACTTACCGAACCCTTGATGTGTAAATATGAAGATATGCAATGAAGTGCTCCAATGAATGACTTGATTATGCTTAGAGTGCTTGAATGCTTGATAACTGCTTGAATGATTACATGAATGAATGCTTGAATAAACGGGGGTTAAAATGAGAGGAAAAACCCCTATTTATACTTGATTTTCCATTGTTTCCCAAAAATAACACATCACACGCCAACCTCAAGGGTAAGAGAATAAAATCCAGCCAAGAAATTAAAATTATTTTTATTTTTGTGCCCAGTGGGACTAAGTCGCCCTAGGTGGTGACTTGGTCCCACCAGGGAAATTTCACTGGGTGTGTAGTGCCCCTCTAGTTTCTACTGTGTTTCGATTTGTTTATGTTGTTAGATAGTACATTTACTATGATAGACCTTGATACATTGTTATTGTTTTATGATCACTGACATTGGAGCGATGATGGTGTTATATTTTGATGTGATGATACACTATATGGATGCTTATGGTTTTATGTTATGCTTTTGATAGCATAGTTGTTAAGATTGTTGTATGCTTATATGTTGATTTATTGATGCTTAAATTTTGTCAGCCTTGGTGTGACTGTATTGGTGAAGGGGACAAGATTACATCACTCACTTGCGAGCGCCCTATGATTCTGTGATTTCTCTTCACGGTGTGACTGTTATGATTTTTATACATGTACGACATTCATCTTGATTGTAGGATTTTAGGTATAGGGCATTGTCTCCACCTGGCTTCACAGGTATGAGCGTGTCCATATCCCAACGATATTGTTGATTGGGAGATAGTAATGGGGTTCGTTTGTCAAACCACAATCCAAGTCATAGTGTGTCGTCAGTTCATGTTCAGTATGTCATAATGTCATGCTATCCTTGTTTGTTTTGATAATTAATTATTTGCAAGGTTGTTTGTGAAAATCAATGATTATTTATGTATTTTAGATTAAAGTTAAAAAAATTAATTTAATTTAATTAATTAAATTTCATTTATGTGGTAAAGTAATTTAATCCTCGTGGTTAAACTTATTTTATTAAGTAAATAAATAAATTAAATTTATTTTGTTGAGTAAATAAATTAATCAATTAAATTTATTAAGCGAATAGTTTAATTGTATTTGTAAAGTGCATAGATTAAGTGATTTGAATTTATTTTGAAATTAAATTGTGTTTTAAATTATTTAAATGCAAAAATAAATTGTGAATGCATAAGAGGAAATAACTATATATGGTGGTTGAGAAAGATATTTTTGAATTTTGACTAAGTGTTTGAGAAAATTAATGAGGGAATTGGATGAAAAAAGAGATATCTTGGGAAATTGGTTGTGGAAATGAAAAAAAAAGATTTGGCTCTGCTACCATGTGTAACGCCTACCATGAAACCCTAGAGAATGTCACACACATAATGAAAGCGAACAATTTTCCTTTTTTATTCATAATTCCCCTGTTTCATCAATTTCGTCGTATGACGACTTTCCAGAAATTCCCAAATAAATTTTGACAGATTTTTTTTATAAAAATTCCCACAAGAATTCTTTGTAGCATATGCACAATAATATATATTATATGTTGAAACCATTAAGCTATTAGTTGCATAGGATTTAAGTTTGTGTACCTTGTCTTATGTCATGGTGTGTATCTGTGCAGGATCATGCCACCTAGGTGAGGTCGTAGCCATGCAGGCGGTCGTGGAGGTAATCAATAGAATTCACCTTCCATTGTTCCCTATGACTCAGATCATGAGGAGCAACAGGCTTCCCAAAACGTACTTGAGGGTGGTGATCAGAATCAAGGTCCACTAGGGATTGGGGACGCTCAGTTGTGTCATTTATTATAGGAGACACTAGCTCGTCTGGGTCCGAGGTAGGATAGGGATCAGGATATTATGGGTGTGAGAGAGGTTCTAGCTTAGTCAGAGGCAATCATGGATGCACATATGAGAGACCTACGTAGAGCTCGTCCACCTACATTTGATGGTTTGGGTAGCGGATAAGAGGCTGAGATGTGGCTGATAGATTTGAATTGGTGTTTTTCTATGCACCCTTATGGTAGCAAAACCAAAGCTAGATGTGCGATCATGCACCTGAGAGATTTTTCATCTACTTGGTGGAGGTTGGAGGAGTAAAAGCTCCATATTGATATTAATACTGTATCTTGGGATTTGTTCTTAGAGAGATTCAGGGCCAGATTTCTTTCTAACCATTGGCAACAGTGTCGAGGAGACGAGTTCCATGCCTTGTGATAGATGGCTATGTCCGTGGAATAATATGAGCATCATTTTTATGAGCTCAAGCAGTTTGCAGGCATCAAAGATGATGAGGGCATGCTAGTTTAGCATTTCATTAGGGGCTTAAATGCTTGGAGAAGTGGAGGTGTGTGAGTTTTTGAACCCAAGGCTATGGAGATAGTGGTGGAGAAGGCCAGATTGGTGGAGGAGAACCTAAAAATGGAATTGGGTGGTAATACTGGAGTACAGATAGACAGTTCTTCAGCTACAGGACCAAGTGGATGTAGTGGTTAGGGAGCTAGACCACCTAGGACACAACAGGTGTTTGCATAGAGTGGACAATATTAAAATTCACAAGTGAAACAAAAGAGTTTCTAGCAGAGGAAGGGTGACAGATATCAGTATGGTGGTGACAGGAACTAGAGGCAAAACAAACACAACAATTATGAGCAACCAACATAGCATTCACAGTCTACCTATAGGGGTAGCATTCAATAGTCGAGCACACCTCCTAGAGGTAGAGGTTTTGGCAGAGGTACTAGATGTTTTGCATGTGGCCAATAGGGTCACATAGCATGACAGTTTCCCAATAAGGGCACATCAGGTTACACTCAGAGGCCAGTGGCATCAGAGCTGATAGTTGGTGATGTAGGTAGAGGGCATCGAGTATTTGTTGCGGTTGATGACCGCTAGGTTGATCATCAGAGCATGGTAGTAGAGACATTTGGTATGTTATAGGGTAACTGAGTTACCATTTTATTTGATTTTGGAGCATCATATTCCTTTATTTCATCGTATTTCATGGTGCGATGTAGACTGAGGGCAGCAAAGTAAGATGCTAAGTGGCAGGTCGAATTGGCCTCTGGTACTAAAGTCGCAATTCAATCCCTAGTACCTGGCTGTAGATTGGATATTAGATCCTTTCACACTACATTAGACCTCCGCATTATACCATTGGGGTCATATGACATTGTCTTAGGGATGGATTGGCTAGAGGCTCACAAGGTCATGATTGATTGTAGATGCAAGTCAATTCGATGCATTGATGCATCTAGTAGTGAGGTAGAGATTGTGGGAGTTCAAAGACCCATATCATTGAGGATGATCTTGGCTATGCAGCTAAGGGGATGTGTACTTCAGGGATGTCAATTATTTGCAGTGACAGTAGATGACTTGGAGTTGGGTGATAGTAAGGAGAAGGTTACTCTTGATAGCCACCCCATACTCTAGGAGTATGTAGATGTATTTCCTGATGATATTCCAGGGATGCCACCTCAGCATGTCATTGATTTTATGATTAATCTGTTACCTCGTTCCGAGCCTATTTCATGAGCTCCATACCCTATGACTACATATGAGCTTAAGGAGCTCCACTTGTAGCTAGAGGAGTTTTTAGCGAAGGGTTTCATCCACCCTAGTGTTTCACCTTGGGGAGCACTAGTAATTTTTGTGAAGAAGGATGGTTCTCTTCGTTTGTGCATCGATTACCATTAGTTGAACAAAGTGACAATCAGGAACTAATATCCCTTACCTAGGATTGATAACTTGTTTGATTAGATCAAGGATGCTACGATCTTTTCAAAGATTGATCTTAAGTCAGGATATCATTAACTATGCATATTTGATGCCCATATCTATAAGACAATGTTTCACACATGCTACGGTCACTACGAGTTTACTGTGGTACCATTTGGGTTGAAGAATGCACCATCTATGTTCATGAGTTTGATGAACAGAGTCTTCCACACACATCTAGATAGATTTGTAATGGTATTCCTTGATGATATACTGATCTGTTCTAGGACAATATAGGAACATGAGGAGCATTTGAGGCAGCTATTGTAGTGTTTGAGAGATAATCACTTGTACGCTAACCTGTCAAAATGTGAGTTCTTTAAGGCTGAGGTCAAGTACCTTAGAAATGTAATTACAGGAGAGGGTGTTTCAGTAGATCCTACGAAGATCCAAGCGATCATTGATTGGCCTGCGCTAACTAATGTGGTAGAGATACGTAGTTTCATGGGTTTAGCAAGTTACTATAGATTTTTTTCGGAGGGCTTCTCGAGAATAGGACATCCTATCACTTCTCTTCAGAGGAAAGGGAAGAGGTTCATTTGGTCAGAACAATGTGAGTCAGCATTTCAGACACTGAAGAAGAAGTTGACCAGTGCATCGATTCTTGCGATACCTAATCCTATTGGAGATTTTGTTGTCTGTACTGACGCAACTTTGGAGGGATTACGAGCAGTCTTGATGTAGGATGGTTGAGTGATTACGTATGAATCGCGCAAACTCAAGGATCATGAATTGAATTACCCTACACACGATCTTGAGTTGGCAGCGACAGTGTATGCCTTGATGAGATGGAGACATTTCTTTTTGGGACACAAATTTGAGTTTCACAATGACCATCAGAGTCTATAGTTCATCTTCACATAGCCTAATCTTAATGTTAGGCAAAGGCGATGGATGGAATTCCTTTGTGAGTATGACTTCGAGGTGAAGTACATCAAGGAGAACGTAGTTGCCGACACTCTTAGTAGGCGAAGACACAAGTTATCTGAATTGACTCTTGGTGTGGATTTGAGGAGTCAAATTCTTTCCACACTTCTTGCAGACAGTTGGTACTAGGAGGTGAGTTCAGAGATGGAGTAAGGAAGGGTTCTCGAGGGAAGATTCTCATATTATTCTCTAGATTCAGATGGTTTGTTGAGGCACATGGGATGCATTTATGTTCCATTATCTAGAGATCTTTGTACCTTGGTTATGACAGAGGCACATTGGGCACCTTATTCAGCTCATCCAAGAGTGAAGAAGATGCATGCCGATTTGTGACAACTTTATTTTTGGGCAGGTATGAAGCGAGATATCGTTGATTTTGTGTTGATTTGTTTGAAATGTCAGCTAGTGAAGGCTAAACACCAACATCCAACGTGGCTTCTACAACCACTTTTGGTGCCAGAGTGGAAATGGGATATAATCTCATTGGATTTCATTATTGGGTTACCCAACTCTTTGCGATGGCACGATGCTATTATGGTGACAGTGGATAGGTTGATGAAGGTAGCACACTTCTCACCTATTCGTTCCTCCTATAATGCTTTGTCTATTGCTAGAGTGTTCATTGGAGATATTGTTAGGTTGCATGGTATTTCTTGTCGAATCATTTCTGACAGGGATCCTATGTTCACCTCAACTCTCTGGATGTCATTACAACATGCTATGGAGACACAGTTGAACTTGAGTTCAATGTATCATCCTGAGATAGATGGACAAAGCGAGAGGGTCAACTAGATCCTCAAGCATATGTTGCGCATGTATGTGATGGACTGGCATACACAATGGGAGGACTATCTCCATTTAGTGGAATTTTCTTATAACACCAACTATTAGAGTTTGATTGTGATGCCTCCTTTCTAGGCATTGTATGGGCGTTCGTGTCAGAATCCTTTGAGTTTGGATCGGTTAGAGTAAAAAGTTCTTTTGGGTCCTAATATGCTTCAAGATATGGAGCAACATGTGATTCAGATCAAGGAACATTTGGTTGTTGCACAAGATAGGAAGAAAATGTATGTTGATGCACATCGGGTGGATCGTCAGTTTGTAGTAGGTGACTGAGTCTTTTTGCAAGTGCATCTGTGAAAGAGTCCAATCTGATATGGAAAGGGCTCTAAGATCGCACCTTGCTTTGTCAGGCCATTTGAGATTCTTGAGAAGATTGGTCCAGCTGCTTACCAACTTGCTTTGCTGCCTAGTCTCTTGTGTATTCACGACCTGTTTCATGTTTCAGTTCTCAGGCCTTATCATCCAGACATATCTCACATCCTTGATTGGAATGATTTACAAGTAGAGGACGAGCAACTAGATTTGGAGCCTGTGGCTATCACACAACATAGGAGACTCGCCCTCAGGGGTTGAGATATTGAGCATGTCAGCATTTAGTGGGATTCGAGAGATGATACATCGACTACTTGGGAGGATGCAACCAGGATGAGGGAGCTTTATCCCTATTTGTTCGCAAGCTTCTAGGAGTAAGCCTGATCCTATGGGGTTAGGATTTAGTGCCCCTCCAGTTGCTAATATGTGTTTCGATTTGCTTAACTGTTAGACAGTACCTTTACTATGATAAACCTTGATACCATGTTATTGTTTTATGATCGCTGACATTGGAGCGATGATGGTGTTATATTTTGATGTGATGATACACTATATGGATGCTTATGGTTTTATGTTATGCTTTTGATTAGCATAGTCGTTAAGATTGATGTATGCTCATATGTTGATTTATTGATGCTTAAATTTTGTTAGTCTTGATGTGACTGTAATGGTGAAGGGGACGGGATTACATCACTCGCTTGCGAGTGCCCTGTGATTCTGTGATTTCTCTTCACGGTGTGATTGTTATGATTTTTATACATGTACGAAATTCATCTCGGTTGCAGGATTGTAGGTATAGGGCGTTGTCTCCACCTGGCTTCATAGGTCTGAGCGTGTCCATATCCCAATGGTATTGTTGATTGAGAGATAGTAACGGGGTTCGCTTGTCAAACCACAATCCAAGTCACAGTGTGTCGTCAGTTCATGTTCGATATGTCATAATGTCATGTTGTCCTTGTTTGTTTTGATAATTAATTATCTACAAGGTTGTTTGTGAAAATCAATTATTAAAAGGTTTAAATGATTATTTATGTATTTAAGATTAAAGTTGTTAAAAACATTAATTTAATTTAATTAATTAAATTTCATTTATGTGGTAAAGTAATTTAATCCTTGTGGTTAAAGTTATTTTATTAAGTAAATAAATAAATAAATTAAATTTATTTTGTTGAGTAAATAAATTAATCAATTAAATTTATTAAGCGAATAGTTTAATTGTATTTGTAAAGTGCATAGATTAAGTGATTTAAATTTATTTTGAAATTAAATTGTGTTTTAAATTATTTAAATGCAAAAATAAATTGTGAATGCATAGGAGGAAATAACTATGGTGGTTGAGAAAGATATTTTTGAATTTTGACTACGTGTTGAGAAAATTAATGGGGGGATTGGATGGAAAAAGAGATATCTTGGGAAATTGGTTGTGGAAATGAAAAAAAAAAGATTTGGCTCTGATACCATGTGTAAAGCTCACCTCAAAACCCTAGAGAATGTCACACACATAACAAAAGCGAACAATTTTTTTTTCTTTAAAGTGTAATTAAACAAGTAAACTACACTAACACATACATTCTCTAAGGTATGTGACAACGCTTACATACAATACCCGAAACTAACAAAAGTAACTAAGCATAACATATGATTATTACTCATAATTAAAGATCATACATCCAATAACATTAAAATACATCACATAAGATATAAAGTACAATAATGATTCATTCACACATTGCATTTATTTAATATTACATTTTCAATTCTCATTTCCAAATGAGATAGTTTATACATAAGAGTTACAATTACAAATTACAAAGATCCTCCTCGAATACAATTGAGGAGTGATACAATTACAAGGTATCCTAAAGATACAAGTGAGAACATGAAAGAATTACAAATCCACTAGTACACACGAGCTCTCGAATTAGGAAGTACCTGCCATCACGAATAAGAACTAGGGAGCCAACGATGTAAGGTGCACGTTCCAACCAACCAAGTGGTACCCAAAGGACCACCCCCCGTGCTAGGAGATAGTAAATGAGTTTCCTAGGCAAACCCTACAACCTCTAGACACAAGCAATAACAATACTAAACTACACAAGTGCAATACTAACATGATGGTTACAATGCTTCTAGATAACAATGATCAACTACACAATACAAACAAAATGACTGACAATCGTCATAGGAGGAGTTTCATCACAAAGTTGCATGGGTTAGCCTAGCGAATCTTCCTAGGCTCCGACCCCCATCTTGGGTTACCCTAGTGACCTCTTATGAAACTGGGCCCCACATGCAATCCAATGTGGAATCGATTATCTTTCATAGAGATAAAATAACGATCTTAACATTCCAAGCCTTCTCATCTCATCCCAAGTCTATACTAGCCCCTTGAGTCCATGAGTAAGGACACTTACAATAAGTTAAGTATTTAAACTACCCTTTTCCCTTAACATATTTATTTAGTTTTCACTGATTAAACTAACTCTACATGAGTTACCCTGACACCACTTTGTGTGTCACCCCCCATGAAGAGCCACTCCCCTATTAACAACCTAAGGAACCAATTCCACTAACCATGGGTAGACAAGGTGCACACAAACCAATTACAATTACCAACTCAATAACAATATACAACACAACCTATTCATAGAACCAGGTATCCATACTTAATAAAACCCACATGCACTACCCAAGTTATTTCAAAGGCTAAACCAACACAAGTTACAATCCCCATCTCAAAGGAAACACATCTGGAAGTCTTACATAAACAAATAACTCAATTTTCCCAACAATGAGAATGAGAGATAACATAACTAAAAAGAAATTTAGGAAAATTAATAACCTAACTTTAGGATTTCCTAAATCCAAGTAAAGTAATAACATATTGCATGTAATCAATCAGAATAATTTACAACTCCATTATAAATAAAAAGAAAAAAGAAACTAAGACTCATAGTTTAACTTCAATTTTCTCAATTTCACTAATGATAAAAATCAATTTATTTTATAATAAATCATTTTATTATAAAATAAATTGATTTTTTATCATAAGTGAAATTGATAAAATTGAAGTTAAACTATGAGTCTTAGTTTCTTTTTTTTTTTCTTTTTCTTTTTAATTTATAATGGAGTTATAAATTATTCTGATTGATTACATGCAATATGTTATTGCTTTACTTGGATTAAGAAAATCCTAAAGTTAGGTTATTAAATTGCCTAAATTTCTTTTTAGTTATGTTATCTCTCATTCTCGTTGTTGGGAAAATTGAGTTATTTTCTTATGTAAGACTTCCAAATGTGTTTCCTTTGAGATGGGGATTGTAACTTGTGTTGGTTTATCCTTTGAAATAACTTGGGTAGTGCATGTGGGTTTTATTAAGTATGGAAACTTAGTTCTATGAATAGGTTGTGTTGTATATTGTTATTGAGTTGGTAATTGTAATTGGTTTGTGTGCACCTTGTCTACTCATAGTTAGTGGAATTGGTTCCTTAGGTTGTTAATAGGGGAGTGGCTCTTCATGGGGGCCAACACACAAAGTGGTGTCAGAGTAACTCATGTAGAGTTAGTTTAATTAGTGAAAACTAAAGAAATATGTTAAGGGAAAATGGTAGTTTAAACACTTAACTTATTGTAAGTGCCTTGCTCTTGGACTCAAGGGGCTAGTATAGACTTGGGATGAGATGAGAAGGCCTGGAATGGCAAGATCATTATCTTGTCTCTATGAAAGATAATTGATTCCACATTGGATTGCATGTGGGGACGGGTTTCACAAGAGGTCACCAGGGTAACCCAAGATGGGGCTCAGAGCCTAGGAAGATTCACCAGGGCAACCCATGCAAATTTGTGATGACACTCCTCCTATGACAACTTCCAGTCATTCTGTTTGTATTGTGTAGCTGATCATTGTTATCTAGAAGCATTGTAACCATCATGTTAGTATTGCACTTGTGTAGTTTAGTATTGTTATTGCTTGTGTCTAGAGGTTGTAGGGTTTTCCTAGGAAACTCATTTACTATCTCCTAGCATAGGGGTTGGGTCTTCGGGTACCACTTGGTTGGGTGGAACGTGCACCTTACACCATTGGCTCCCCAGTTCTTGTTCGTGATGGTGGGTACTTCCTGATTGGAGAGCTCGTGTGTACCAGTGGATTTGTAGTTCTTTCATGTTCTCACTTGTATCTGTAGGATACCTTGTAATTGTATCACTCCTCAATTGTATTCGAGGAGAATTTTTTTAATTTGTAATTGTAACTCTTATGTATAAACTATCTCATTTGGAAATGAGAATTGTAAATGTAATATTAAATAAATGCAACGTGTGAATGAATCATTATTGTACTTTATATCTTATGTGATGTATTTTAATGTTATTGGATGTATGATCTTTAATTATGAGTAATAATCATATGTTATGCTTAGTTACTTTTGTTAGTTTCGGGTATTGTATGTAAGCGTTGTCACATACCTTAGAGAATGTATGTGTTAGTGTAGTTTACTTGTTTAATTACACTTTAAAGAAAAAAAATTGTCCACTTCCATTATGTGTGTGACATTCTCTAGGGTTTTGTGGCGGGCATTATAGGGTATCAGAAATTAAAGTGCATTAAATAAGATTTAATGGGAATATGCTAAAAAATACACTTAAGTAGGGTCAGAAAGTGCATCAAGGGGTCATTTAAACATAAGAAAGGGTTGAATTAGTGATTAAAAGTCTAGGAAAGTGTGAGAGTTTGTTACAACTCTTTACAACACTTTGAAATAAGACTTGGTAAATGATAAAAAGAGGACATTTAAATGAATTATAATGAAAGGATCCTAGAAAAGTGTGAAAGTAGGTTACAACACTTCACAACACCTTTACAAGACATCCTAGAAGTCTTAATTATTTTCAAGGGTCCAAGGCCTACCACATTACAACATTAAATCTAGGCAAAATCAAGCCAAAGTCCATAAGAAAGACTTAAGCGAGCGTAAAAATGCCAACTATACATCTTCTGGTGACACAATATCATATAAGGGATTTATGTACACTTCCTTGACCCTTTCTTGAAGCTTTGGCTCTAGTGTACTCATCACTTTTTTTGGTTCCATATATACTTCAAAATCATCTAAATCCAAGTCCTTATCTGATACTACATCAATGTAGTGCTCTTGATCTTACCAAGGAACCTATATCAAAAGTGAATGATTCCTTGCAAGAACAATATAGCTTATTTCTTCTAAGCTCATTTTTGGTTTCTTCATTTATCTTTGTAATAATTGGAGGCATGGTCCTCTAAGGGTGGCATGATGTCCCTTCTTATGTTAGCCTTACTTTGAGTTGTTGGAATATGATTTCATTGAAAATTATTTCTATGTTGGTATTTGTTGTGGCTCTACTTTTGAATACTCCTCATTTTGCAAGAACATTTTCTCTTTCCCATGCTCAGTGATCTACTTCTTAGTAACTTTTAGCTTTTCCCTTCTTGTGTTGTTTCAACTAGAACTAAACTTTTCTTGCTACTCTAGAGCTATAATTTTTTGTCTAGATTCCTCTATCTAGTTGTACCTTAGGTGCTCTTCATAATCGTAAAATTTTATAGAGACATAGTTTTTTGGATCTTTTTCAAAATTATTTTATATTCATCATAATAGGTAATTAAATATTTCTTGACTAAAGTTTGAGTCTCTACTATAGGAATTTCTTCTTTGCAAGGGAAAGTGAGTTGGAGAGACCCAACAAATATTCTCTATGTTTTGTTACCATCACCTCTGGTCTTGTTATTATTGGTTGTTGAAGAGCTCATTCTACTATATATAAGAAATTTGAAGAATTCTCTCATGACTCACAAGTTGGTATATGAATACTAGCTTTGATACCAATAATGATCCCATAGTGAATGTTTTTGCAAATAGAATTAGATTTAAATATTTTAACAAGATCTTGTAAAACCATGAATTCCTTCATAATTTTTACATTAACATTGATAACCATAATTTACAAATGAAACCCATAGATGAAATAGCTACATAGTTTTTTTCTTATTTTTTATGCAGTTTCCTCCAATGAGCTATATATATACATACACGTATATGTACATATATGCATGCATTATTGTGTGAAATATGGGAGTATGTGTATATGCATTTGAGTATTAAATAATGCATTTTATCAATTTATAAGTTAATATAAATATAAATATCTATCTATATAAATATATATACATATATATTTAAACATTATGATATATTCATACATGTATATATATATATATATATACATATTATATGTATGGTAATGTTTAGATAAGCACTGGAATAGTCGCTTAAAGCTTAGAAAACATATAAACACAACTTAAACATATGGTGTTGTTACTTTTAAAGAAGTGATTATGTTTTTTATTGATGAAATATGATGCGAGAATATGTATTGCCATGTTCAAACATTCTAATGCTTTGTCGATGCAAATGGATTTAATGTGAACATCTAACTACTTGTATGTTGCACTAAGTTGGATGCAAGAACAAGTTCAAGCCTCCAGAAGAAAGGGGAAGTATCACTCAGGAGGGGCTTGGTTTGGTAACCCTTAATAAGACCTAACTAAGCTTACACATACTCACTTGTAGTTTTTTGAAGTCGATTCAATAGTTTGGAAAATGGTAAGTTATCCGTAACCTTGTTTGAGTATGATTTTTAAGACGTTATGATCTTGTCCATGAATGTTTTGATTTGGGTTATGTGTTTGAGTCTCTTATCTTATGTGAGTTCATTATGTGTTTATATTTAATTGATGAGTTATATATATACACTTCATGTATATATGTTGATCGATGGGATTTTGAATATATGTGTTTAAATGTCAAGGCATGATATATAGTATATGTATATAAATATTTATATTAATATGCACATATGTAATGATGTTAATGGAAATTTCCATACGAGTATATTAATATGTGTGTGTGTATGTATATGCATGAATGATTCCACAAAATATGAGAGTATGTGTATATGCATTTGAATATTGAATAATGCATTTTATGAATTTATAAGTTAATATAAATATATATATATATATATATATATATATATATATATATATATATTCACACACACACACACATATATAAACATTATGATATATTCATACATGTATATATATTATATATGTTTGGTAATGTTTAGATAAGCATTGGAATAGTCACTTAAAGTGCAAAAAACATATAAACACAACTTCTACATAAGAAGGTGAAAGAACTGAAATATAAAAGAATAGCGTGCAACTCTTTAAGGAAACACATAAACTTAAGCAATACTTAAATTAATTAAAATGCTGAGTTGAGTGAAATATTGATAGTGCTGAGTATATTGCATAGTTTCAAATGTAAACCAATGTGAAATATATTACAATGAAAGAGTTAGTCAAACGTGAAGGAAAAGAGGATATGCAACACATAAGAAACTTTGACCTGGTCATAAGCAACAAAGACCAAAGGAATAGGGTGCATAGTGTTAATGTGGTGCCAATATACAAAAAGCATGAGCCAAATAGAAGTCTAATCTGCATTACAAATTCCTATTTTTGAAACAAAGTAAAATAAGAGAACTAGTCAAATAATGAGCTAGCCAAATAGAGTCGACCTGTAGAAGCCAATAACCTTGCATTTATTATCATTCTTGTTGTCTATTATAATGAAATATGGTTGTGTATGTGTTTACTGTGCAATTTATTTAGCTGCCACCTTTTTCGTTGAGTTGAACCTTTTGGATTGAGAAGTGTCAACTTTGATAGCTTGTTTCTAGCCTATAGTTGCTCACACTTCTATAAAAATAGAGGTGCTTCCTACCTCATTTGGATGCATATATCTAAACTCATTGTTAATTTCTTAGATGGTATTATTTTCATTTATGAGTTTAGAGAGTTTTCATGAGAGGTTTTGAGAGAGAGTTTTTGGAGAATTAGAAGTGATAATTGCTTAGTTGCAAGATTATTGTGGGGAAATCTAATCTAAGAATCTAGTTTGTTTGATTGGAGCTTTTCACATATAGGCATGCTGATTTCCACTCTATCATACTTTCTATGTTTTCAAAAGATTGCATGTCTTTGAATGCTTTGTTAGAAATATGTTTTAATTGCTTATCATGAAGTAGTTTTTATCTAAACTTTATATAGAAAGGGGTTCATAATGAATCTTGTTTAAGGAAATCATACTATTTGATTATTTGTACATACTCCATAATAAGGAGTGGGTGTTATATTAATATTTTATACTACAGCGAGATAGAGCTTATATAGATGACACTTAATTCGTGAAGTTAAGGGATAGAGTTACTTGAGATGTGTTGAATGGAATAAGTAGAACTATCAACATTATTAGGATGCGATGTTATGCAAAACTTCATTGGTAATCCTTATTTGATTGATTACTTATTTCTCCTAGAAAGTAGGAAGAGATTCTTATCCCTAGTGTTAGGGTTTAAACTTGAAGGTTATATCAATATTCAACAATAGGGTTGAGAGTTGTATTTACTTGTTATGAAATTTTCTTATTTTCATTTAGAGTCTATTCCTATTCATAGAATTCTAAAAGAGGAATCACATATTAGTAACCCAAACCGTATTGTGATAGGACTATGGGTGAAGATGCAACAACCCCTCACAAGTTGATAATACCCTCTAGATGATATACAAATGTGGTAAACATATGAATAATTGAGGTATTTTGAAAGAGAAGTCTTATGATTGGTTCATGTTCACTTGAATGTTACTTTACCTTTGATTGAAACCCTAGGTTAAAAATAACTTATTTAGTTGGGTTGTATACTTCTAGTTGCTGATGAAAGCAATAAGTTAGGATTATCCTATATATGTTTTGATTGATCATTTGATTATTGATTTTATCTTTGATTGAAGTCATTTATTGTTGAAGGTTATACTTTTGATAAAAGTCATTTATTTTTTAAGAATATACATTGATTGAGGTCACTTATTTATGTGATCATACTTTCGATGGGAGTCATTTATTGCTGAGATTACACTCTTTTATGGAAAATCTTATTGTTGTGAATGTAATTTTGAAATATAGTAATATTTAATGATTGACTTTATATATTTAACCATATGGTTAATTGGTAAGTTAGAGTTACTTTGAATTACTTAAGTAGAAGTGTCATAGTAAAATTAAAAGGCTATAGGTTATTCCTGGGGTTAAGGCTACTTCATGGCATAAGGGGATAGCCTATGCATAGGTTATGAATGGTCAATACAAATCAAGATAGGAGGGTGGTTGAGTGTGTGACATCCACTCCATAATTTTGGGTGATGAATACTTTGGCCAAAGTAGTGTAATTTTTGATTGTTTATGTTGTCAATTCACTATGATCCAAATTTACATACTAGGTAGGGAATGCCATATGATTAGGTTATAGCCATTGTATGATAGGTCTAGAAATGTTTAAGAAACACCACTAAGCTCAGGGAAGGTCATTATTATGAGGTTATCAAATCAATCTCTTCATTGACGGGAAGGCCATCTTACTATATGTGGTAGATGTGCGAGGGACCATAATAAGTTCACGATTGGTGAAAAAGCACTTAAGTGATGCTTCTCCTCATTAGTTAGTGACCAAGATTTGATGGAGGGAACCTGGACCATTCATACACCTAGTGCTAGTAAGCTCATGTAAGCTATGTACAAGTATTTATGTATCCATTTCTATGAAAGATTGTAAAAGAGGAAATAAAATCATGAAATTATGTAATATGAAATCAATACTTTGGAAAGTTGAAATACTTTGTTATAATGTAATGGAAAAGTTTGGAATGAAGTTTATTTCAAATATGCATATTATTCTTATATATGAAAAGAAAATTTTTATTGTTAAGTGTTGGTATCATGTTTTATTTGCTTGAGGTTAAAAGCATAGTAAAATTATTGGGTAGAAAAATGGGCATATTACAAATAAATTAAAAAATTAAATGACAAACAAACATTACCTATTACTTTTTCATTCCATAGGATTGCAAGTCTTGGAACTATCTCCAAATAAGACAATAAGGTCTATTTTTTTTTTCAATAAAAGCAACAATATACCTATTTGATAGTCTACTTTTTCTTGATCTTATTATTCTTGGTAGATCTAGTAGAATATATGTGCATATTAAACAATGAAAATATTGAAGTAAAGGTTTTAACTTAATTATATTAATTAAGTTACCTTTATTTCTCTCTTAAGATTTCACTTTAGTTTGAATATTGTGACATTTAATAATTATATTAATTATTAAATGTCTACCTATTAGGGTTACTTTTAGGTTTTGCATGATCTCCTTTTAAGGATTGATCCATTTGTATATATTTATTCTATTGTTCTATTAATACATCTTTCATATTACAGAGCTTCAAACCCTCTCTTGCTTTTTTCTCCATTCTCTTCCCTGTGACAATTATCTCTTTGCATGCAGGTGTTGTTGGACTTTGAAGTTGGTTTTGACAACTTCTACATGGTATCAGAGCATGGACCTACTACAACCTATTCTTGTTTTGAAGAATTTAGAGCTATGAGGGTTTGATATGGATTTCACAGGTTTTCAGTTTGATTTTTTGTGGATCCAGCATACTTCATTCTTTGGGTTCATTTTGGGCCCAAACAGACCTTGCTATTGGATTCACAGCACTTGAAAACCCTTATTTTCATATAAAGTTTATCCAATTTGGCCATAGTTGATCAGGGAGGCAAATGTTTTTTGGCCCCAAGGCTGTACGGCCTCGGGGCACGTAGAACGAGGAAAAAATAAATAATTTAAAAAATAAAAAATGAAGGTTTTTAAATTATTTTTCTACATCATCAGCATAGAGGGAGGCCACCATCCTCCCACCACCTGGTAGCCACCCGCCACTACATCGCCACAGCCCCCAACAGTAAACCGCTAGCGCTAACCACTAGCGCTCACTGCCAACGCTCACCGCACATGTGAATAGGCCAGTGGTAACTGCTAGCTCCAATCCATAGATGGGCTAGAGCCTAGCCCTCTGGTCGCTGAAAAGACCAAGGGCTTATTTTTTTAGCCCCAGGTGCTGTAGGGGGTCTGATTGTGCATTTTAAGCTACTTTCACTAAATCGGGCATAAAATGGGCATATGGTCTCCGTTTTTCAAAAACGATATACCGTTGGAAAGCTGATTCTGACACCATTCCAATGGTGTAGGTGTTGTTATCTTATTTTTCAGTTTTGATGATTTTTTTCCACAGTCAAAGTAAGATGATTTTTTTGTACTCTGGGGGGCATAACTTTGTCATGTTTGCTCTATTTTTCAAAAACAAATAGGCATAGGAAAAATATTCTCATGCTCTATTCAAATATTCTGTTGTTTTTTCTAGAAAAATAACCAAGTACACAAGATTTTTTTTGAAACCTTTTTTTCTTTTTTCCTATTTTTTCGCAAAAAAATCATTACTGGGGTTTGGTTTCTTGCATTGTGGGGGGAGTTTTTTTCTTGCTTTCTGTCATTTAATTTTAAAAAATAGAAAATATTCACATTAAACATTCATTAAACCTCTCCAAACATGGATGAAAACCCTTCTTCTGTTGAACTTCTCACACCTCATAACTATCATACTTGGAAGGAATTCATGACATGTCTTCTCAGATCAAAGGGCTTGTGGTCTTGTTTAGATACAGTTCAACCAGTTTTGAAACACCCATTTTAGGTTATGCAACATAGAAATAAGATGGATGAGGCTATGGGTTTGATTTCCTTACATGTTTTAGACAACTTGTTGTTTCATCTTGATGGGTGTAACATTCCTCTTGAAATGTGAACCAAGTTCACTGATTTATTTGGTACCATCAATTAGTTCCGTGCAATACAGATTGAGGAAAAGTTGACTTCACTTGTACCCAATTATTTTCCCTCTATTGAGGAATTTTTGATGAAATTCAAACAACAAAGATCTCTTCTATAGGGTTGTGGTAAGAACAAAGTAGATGAGGAGTGTATTTACCTAATTCTTTCTAAGATTTGAGGTCCTTTTTAGATATTCTCTTCGAAATTTTATTCCACCATGGATGCATTGGTCAACCAATTTATCATGCCTACTTTTGAGGCATTTTGTGATCGGTTGACATGAGAGCAGGCTAAGATATCATAGTTGGATTCTCTCATAGGATCTAAGAACCAAGCACTGGTAGCTCAGTCATCTAAAGGGAAAAAGAAGCAAAAATCAAAGCCCAAGACAGATTCAATAGGTAGTGAGAGTTCCTCCAAGCCACCTCCTAAGACTGATTCAAAACCACATTTCAATTCTAAATAGGGAAAATCTTCAAAGTCTGGTGAGTCTTCCTCCAAGACTAATTAGAAATCAGGTGATCCTTGCAGTTTCTGTGGCAAGGAAGGACATCCAGTTTCCAGGTGTTGGAAATGATTAGAGGCTTTAGAGGAAGCCATGCAGTAGCATAATATCACCTCACCTCAATCTCCTTCTCAACCCATAGGGAAAGGCCATGCTCTTTCTGCACAAGCATTGTCCTCAGGATCCACTTGGATTCTAGATTCTGGTGCTTCTCACCATATGAAACACACATGATTTGGTCACCACACTTGCCGCTATTGGCACTACACACATTGTAGTTGGTGACTCAGGACAACTTTTAGTTAAGGGTTCAGGTACTATTTCATTGGATGGCGGTTGTCTTCAGGATGTGCTTCTAGTTCCTAACATTTTGAAAAACCTACTTTCCATTTATCAGATTTTCTACTCTGGCTCTGGTAAGACAATTGAGTTCTCACCACATGATGTGGTTATTCGAGACCTTCATGATCTTGAATTGGTTGTGGCTATTGGGAGTGTTGATTCTGCATCTCGCTTATACAAATTTGATGGCTTTGAGAGTTTAGACACTATAGGTTCCTCTCTTATAGCACATGTAGACTCAGTGAGTAGGCTTTGGCATGAGTGTTTTGGCCATGTCAATTACAGATATCTACAATAGATGAGTACCTAAGCACTTGTGATTGGGATTCCTTAGATTTCTCGTACTGATGGTGTATGTCGAGGTTGTGCACTTGGAAAACATCACGAGGATCCTTTTCCTAAGGGTCGAGCCACACATGCTAAGGCACCCCTGGAGTTGGTACACAGTGATCTTATGTCCTTTTTGACTCCTTTTTTAGGGAACCATTATGTGCTCACTTTTATTGAAGACTTCTCTAGACGTACATGGGTATACTTTCTAAAGTACAAGTCTGATGTCTTTGATTCATTTAGGACCTTTAAGACATTTGTGGAGAAGCAATCTGGACTTTCTATTAGGAGGTTACACACAAATAATGGGGGGGAGTATGTTAATTAGGCTTTCAGGGATTTTTGCACTGAGCATGGTTTACAACATCAGTTTACAGTACCTTACACCCCTCAACAGAATGGTGTCACTGAGAGAAAGAACAAAACCTTACGAGAGATGGAAAATTTTATGATATAGTCTCGAGCTATGAGTTCTTCATTTTGGGCTAAGGTAGTTTATTGTGCCAATTATATCTAGAATCAGATGCCTCATAAGGCATTATGACATATGACTCCTAAGGAGGCTTGGACCCATGTCAAACCTGATGTTTCTACATTTTGAGTTTTTGGTAGTGAGGCTTGGGAATTTATTCTTGATGCTCAATGGAAAGCCATGGAGAGGAAGAGTCGACCAATCATATTTTTTGGCTACTATGAGGATGTTAAGGCATACAGGTTGTTTGATTCTGATTCTAGAGAGGTCTTGTTTCAACAAGATGTCCAGTTTGATGAGTGCTATCCTCAGATGGATTCTCCATCACCAACTCCTCCCTCTTCATCTCTTGAGGATTAATTATCTCTTGAGGTTGATGCAGATGATGATCCACCATCTCTACCACCACCAACTACTCAACATTTTCCTAGGTGGGCTCATGTTACTATTGAGGCAACTAGTTCTTTGGTAGGTGATCCTTCAGATACTCGTCATACTTGTGCTCAAACATCTGGTTCTAGTCTTTTGAGTCATGCCATTTTGAATGATCCTCAAAATATTTCAGAGGTGACAGGTCACCTTGAGTGGGATAGGGCCATGGATGAGGAGTATTCTTCTTTTATGAAGAATCATACTTGGGATCTATGTCCTCTTCCTAAGGGAAGAAAGTTGGTTCGGTGCAAGTGGGTGTACCATACCAAGTATGTTGTAGATGGTTCGATTGATGAGTATAAGGCACATCTTGTTGTGAAGGGGTTCTATCAGGTAGAGGGTATTGATTCCTCCAAGACCTTTGCTCCTGTCACCAAGATGAACTCTATTCACCTTGTACTTTCCCTTGCAGCCTCATAGGGATGGATAGTGTTTCAGATGGATGTGAAGAGTGCTTTCTTGCATGGAGAGGTACATGAGGAGATCTATATGGAGTAGACTCAGGGATTTATTTAGGACACTTCTTTGGTTTGTAGACTTTGACATTCATTATATGGTCTCAAACAAGCCCCTCGGGCTTGGTATGAGAAGATGGACTCTTTCTTGCTTTCCTCTCACTTCACATGCTGTCATTCCGATCACATAGTGTATATTCAACATCAGGAGGGTGATCTTTTGATTCTTGTGCTATATGTAGATGATCTCATTATTTTAGGTAGCTCATCCTCCATGATTCAGAGTGTTCATAGAGCTTTGATGGAGCAATTTGAGATGACAGATCTCGGTCTTCTGCACTTTTTTTAGGTCTACAGGTTATTCAGTCTTCGGATGGGATTTCCATATTTCACCAGAAGTATGCTCTTGATATGCTTCAAAGATTTTCCATGCTTGATTGCAAGCTTGTGCCCACTCCATTTCAGTCAAGTGTTTTTTTGTCTTCCACTTGTTGTACTCCTTCAGTGGATCCCACTTTATACAGGCAGTTGATTGGCAGTTTGTTGTACTTGACACATTCTTTTCCTGATCTTTCCTTTGTGGTTGGCCTTGTTTCTCAGTTCTCCCATGATCCTCATGAGAGCCATTGGAAAGCACCCAAATGTATTTTGAGGTACATTCAGGGCACCACTCATTATGGCATTCACTACACTTTAGGATCCACTCATATTATTAGCTTCACTGACTCAGATTGGGCTGGTGATGTCAATGATCAGAAGTCTACTTCTGGCTTTGTTTTTTTCCTTGGTTCTAGTCCTATCACATGGTCTTGGAAGAAGCAGTCTACTATTGCATTATCATCTACAGAGGCTAAGTATTGAGCAATAGTACTAGCTAGTTAGGATGATTTATGGCTTTGACAATTGATGACAGAGTCTGGGTTTCCTCCTAATAGTCCCACTATTCTTTGGTGTGACAAATAGAGTTCCATTCACTTTTCCTGCAACCCAGTGGAGCATCAGTGAACTAAGCACATTGAAATCCACATGAACTTCATCAGGCAGTTGATTCAGGATGGTTCTCTCATCTTGGAGTACATTCCTATAGAGGAGCAGGTTGCAGACATCTTCACTAAACCTTTGGCATCTCCACGCTATCTTTAGTTGTGCTCCATGCTTGGGGTGAAGGAAGTTGTCCTTAGGGGGTCTCAGTGAGGCATTCCTTCCTTCATGTTTTTTTTAACATGTTTCTTTATCTCTTTTTGGAGAGGATTTTTTTCCCATTGGGTTTTCTCCTTTACTTCGCTTTACAGAGATTTGGTTGTATTTGGGTACCTAATTAGGCCTAGTTGTCGAGACCCAAATTTACTTTCATGCATTGTAGTTACTTTTTCTTTCTTGCACATTTTTGTAGCTGCACTTTTTCTCATCTTAAGGGGGGGTGTTAGAGTAAAGGTTTTAACTCAATTATGTTAATTAAGTTACCTTTATTCCTCTCTTAAGATTTCACTTTAGTTTGCATATTGTGACATTTAATAATTATATTAATTATTAAATGTCTACCTATTAGGGTTACTTTTAGGTTTTGCATGATCTCCTTTTAAGGATTGATCCATTTGTATATATTTACTCTATTGTTCTATTAATACATCTTTCATATTATAGAGCTTCAAACCCTCTCTTGCTTTTTTCTCCATTCTCTTCCCTGTGATAGGTATCTCTTTGCATGCAGGTGTTCTTGGATTCCGAAGTTGGTTTTGACAACTTCTACATGTTGAACAATGAAAATCTTGAATAAAGTCTCATATATGAATAAGGCATACTTCTACCTCTAATTATAGTGTGCTAATTAATCAACCGACAAGTCCAAGTACAAGAGCATTAGGTCCAATTGCTTGCAAGATGGTACAATGACCACATCTATTAGGTTTCAACTTGTGAAGATGTTGTTTTTCAAACCTTTAATAGTTATCCAAATCAAATAATATTGCTTTGTCAACTTGTAATTTAAATGTGTGACTCATTTTTTAACTTGTCCTTACAGGAAGATGAATGAAGGAGTTTACCAAGAATTACAACACACCTGAATATTATCAACACACAAGGTGCAAGGTACCCTTCACCTATTAGTGAATGCTTTGAACATTCCAACAACTAGAAATAAATACAAGGTCCTGTTCATTCCAACAATTGCACCATTAGTTTGGAGAGAGAGAAGTATTTAAGGAGAGATAGAGAGTAGACCTATCTATGGAGAGAGATAGATTAGCTCACTATGGTAGAAGGAGAGAGGGAGAGATGAAACCAACTCATGCAGTTTAAAAATAATTTCTTAATGTACAATATGTAAGAGTAATAAAATGAAAGAGAGAGAGTATCTAAGGAGAGATAGAGAGAACATAGGTATCTAAGGAGAGAGTTAAAGGGAGTGTAGTGCACTACATGTACATGATAGGAGAGAGGAAGAGATGTGAAAAAACAACTCATAGCTAGATAATTTTTGTAATGTACAAGATAATCTAACTAATAAAATGAAAGAGAAAGAGAGAAGTATCTAAGGAGAGAAATAGAGCTTGAACTTAGACCTATCTTAGGAGAGAGCTCGGGGTTAGCTCACAATGGTAGAAGGAGAGAGGGAGAGATGAAACCAACTCATGTAGTTAGATAATTTATTAATGTAAAAGATGTAAAACTAATATAAAATGAAAGAGAGAGAGTATCTAAGGAGAGATAGAGAGAGAACTTAGAGATATCTAAGGAGAGAGAAAGAGAGGGTAGTGCACTACATGTATGATAAAAGAAGAGAGCCAGAGAAATGAAACCAACTCATATCTAGTTAGATAATTTTTCATAATGTAGAAGATAAGACTAACAAGATGAAAGAAAGAATTATCTAAGGAGAGATATAAAGAGAACTTAGACCTATCTAAGGAGATAGAGAGAGGTTATCTCACTATGGTAGAAGGAGAGAGGGATAGATGAAACCAACTCATGTACAATTAGATAATTTCTTAATGTGCAAGATGTATGGTTAATAAAATGAAAGAGATAGAGAATTATCTAGGGAGAGATATCTATCTAGATAGAACTTAGACCTATCTAAGGAGATCTTGAGAAAGACCTAGGTTAGCTCACTCTGGGAGGAGAGAGGGAGAGATGAAACCAACTCATGTAGTTAGATATTTTCTTAATGTACAAGATATACTTGACTAATAAAATATAAGAGAGAGAGAGTGTGTATCTAAGGAGAGATAGAGAGAGTATCAAAGGAGAGATAAAGAGAGGGTGTAGGTATCTAAGCAGAGAGAAAGAGAGGGTAGCACAACATGATAGAAAGAGAGAGGGAGAGATGAAATGAACTAATAGTGAACTAATTTCTTAATGTACAAGATAAGACTAATTTAAAATGAAAAAGAGAGAAGTATCTAAGGAGAGATAGAGAGTAGACCTATCTAAGGAGAGAGAGAGGGTAGCATTGAAAAGTTATGGTAAATTGAACATGGTTTGTATCAATTAGTTTTATTTAAAGAGAAACTAACTTATCTAGAACTCTAATTTCTTAACGTACAAGATACTATAAGTACTAATAAAATAAAAACAAATATTGCTAAATTTTATAACACAAAATAGTAGTTTTCACTTTGAAACATTATCAAATACAAATTTAATTTACTTAATTAAAAAATATTTCTTGTTCAATGAGCACTATCTTGGAGATAGGGTGGGAGAGAGAGAGAGAGGTGGGTAGAAAGCTACTTGTATACATTAAAAAACCCTAAAATGAGTCAATAATTGAACACAATCTCATGTAAACATTTTGAATTAATCAATTACAAGTTGAAAATAATTGTACCTACAAATATATATCTTCTCCTATCAAAATAAGTCCTTTTTGTATTTTCTCCAAAATCCTTGAATTCAAAAAAATAAAATATTTATATGAATTTCTTAGGTCGATAAGCTTTCGGTCGAATGTTGAAACCTTTTCGACTAAGACATATTCGACTAAAAATGTTTTGACCGAAATCATTTATGTGGCATCCTTGTTGGTAGCCAACTCACTTTTTTTGAGAATTTTCTAAAAATTTCAACTTCAACTAAATATTTCTTCATTTAGAATGATTTTTTTTTTTTAAATACCTTTTTGTATAGCTTGAAATGTTGAATCCAAATATTTTTTTTTGATATTTTGATTAGTTTTAATATATATTTTTTAAATAAATCAAGTAGATTGTCAAAGTAAAAAAAGAGGTTGATTAGAAATTAAAAAAATAGTATAACATACTAATTTTTTTGAAAAGTATATGATGCACTAGAGGAGAATCTTGTTTAAAAGGGAATAATTTTTTTTTTTAAATGATAAAAAAATAGACAATAGTTGATGTCAAATGAAAACTATCAAATTCTAGTATGTTTGATTTTAAACTATTATTACAAGAAAAATATACATCAAAAATAAAAATAAAAAAATCATGCATTAGATATTGAAGTTATTTATTTAGAAAAAAATCAGGGGAAAATAATTTTTTTTTCTATTTTTTTCTTGATGTCAACTCAATGTCATTTTTTCTTAAAATTTTCAACATTTCAAAATTTACTCTTAAATTGATAAAAAATTATCATTTTTTTTTTTTAATTTGAAAAATTACAAGAATAAACTTCATCATTAGTTCTATATTTCATTAGTTTACATCACTTTGAAATTCAAAATATAAAGAACACTTTTATGTGGTCAAAGTTGAGATTTATTTTTTGTGTCCATTGATTCCTTTATAAAGTGTTGCATAGGTTTGTACCTTTTCCCTTTAAGTAGGTGTTCAATGTAATAAATGGAGGAAAAATGTTACTTTCACATATTGGTGTTAAAAGTTGTTATAGCAATGTTATATCTTGAAAAAAAAAGAAAAAGAAATAAAAAATAAATGTTATATTTTGAACAAAATTTGTTTCTTTGATAAGATGGTGGGAGATATAGTATTAGTAAATTAGGGGGTATGTGTAGGATCATCATGGAAAAAATAGGCCTTTAAGTGACAAAAAATTTAGAAAAATCAGAGTTAGGCAACTTGACGTAAAAATTTGAATAAGTTATCTATATTATTTCAAAAATATGTAAGAATAGAATCTGTAGCAAATTGAATGTAGTTTCGAAACTACTAGGCTTATTTAAAAATTAAAAATCTATTTGGTGAAAATTTGAAATTTCAATATAGTAGTACTTAAATTTCAGGGAAAAAATAAGAAGTAGGTATCTATCCGACCACCGTAACCACAATAAAATGATAATATTTTTTAATAATATTTTAGATATAAGTAGTGGACTCATGTTCAGATGTGATGCATATTTTTTTGTATTTTTTTTCAAAGTAAATATTTAATTATGAATTTTTTATTACAATTTTTAAAAAATATAAAAACTCATATGTCTGGCCACCTTAACTTGGTCAAAACTTCATGAAATTCAATTTTTTTTTTAATACTATAGTATACAAAGCATAGAATGCGATACATATTTTGGATTAAAAAAATGTGATATAGTTTGAAAGCTATAGATGTTTTTCAATCAGCCTATCAATCATGACTTCAGTTGTCATTCAAATAGAAAATGAATAATAATTATTTATTAAATTCAGAGTAAAGAATAATTTATTTTGATGGAAATATGAGAATCTCCTTTAAAAACCCTTTTCGTTTCATCGATTTTGGGTAAAAAAAAGTCATGAGCTACATACCCTACACATACCCATCATATTGCTACTTTTTGGCCCATCATGATCCTGCATATACCCTAGGATTGTATCTTTTTATACAAAATGTATTTAAAAATTAATAGTATAAGATATACTATGTGACATTTAATATAAATCTTCAAGATATTTAAATAGAGAATAGATACATGTCATTATATATTGAGAATAGAAGGCAGTCTCAAAAGAGGACTATGGATAGTAAGGAGACAAAAACTCACAAAATTAACCAACTTACAAACCCAATAATGTTCTACCAATGTCAAGGAGGACTAATATGAGTATTACAAATAGCAAACTCATAACAAATGATGTATATTTGAATTTTATAAGGGTGTGTGCAAGAAGTGGAAGTGTTTTTCCTGTTTTTCAGAATTTGACACATTTGACCTTAAAATTTAAAGCACTTAGAGATGAAATCTTTAAAAAAGTCACTAATTATTAAATATAGTGCTCAGAGTCTAGTTTCCAAATATGTAATTTATTTCAATACCCAGATTGTACAAATTGAGTTTTAATAGGTATTTCTAAAACCCACTGTTTAAAAGTCATTTTTTTTACCATACCATGCACATGTATGACATCCATATTTTGACTTAAATTATCATATTTTTCTAAATCCTTTTGGGAAAAGTTTTATGACTCACTGAAGCTTGTTCTTGATTTTTTTTGTAATTTTTTATTGAATATTTTTTTTTGTTAAATTTTTATTAGGCAGATTTGTCATTTTGAAAAATCGTCATGTACGACATGCATAAGATGACCTAAACTTATCATTTTTGATTTTTTTTAAATTGAAAAGAATTGTCTGAAGTTTGTTCTCATGCAATCCATTTGTCAAAATGTTATGTGCTACGTTAATATTATTGTACATCGGGTTATGAATAGTCGGCTTGTGGCTATCTTGACTCTCTATTAAGTCATATTATCATTAGTATATTTTACTTAGTTGTTTAGGTCAGCCTAAGTCTTATATAGGTGTGTCTAAGTCAGCCTAGGTGATATCCTTGGCATAAATAGGTATATATAGGAGGTTGTGAGTCTTATTTCATCATGAAGTTGTGAAGTGTGTTCTCATTAGAGATATTTGGAGGTTTTCCCCCTCGAAGTGGCTTGTTATTCTCAGTTATTATCAAGTATTTGCAGCATATTTCATATCATATCCTTCCATTGTGCAAGTTATTTCATAACAAGTGGTATCAGAGCATGATCTTGGCACCATAGAGGGAAGGTTTTTCTCAAATTTGGAGGCGATTTTGGGAAGAGCATATCTTTCAGAATTTGTCAAATTTTTTTCTGATTTTTAAAGGGTTTTTGAAGAACATATTGAAAAAGCTACAGTCCATATTTTAGAAGAATTGGAGAAGAATTAAGCGAATTATTGCAGAATTAAGGTTTCTACACTATTTTTTTGGAATCTACATATCTTGCACATCTTGTTGAATTGGAGTCTAATTTTTATTGGGTTTTTGAAGATATACTAAAGGAGAGTACAGTAAAAATTTGAGAGAATTTAAGTTTCATTTGTGTGATTTATTTCAACATTAGTGGTTTCCATCATGACAGGGCTTGCAACAAGGGGTAAAAAGAATGCTGTCACTCCGGGGAAGACTCCTGATAAGGATGGTGAAACAATCGAGGATATTACTCATAATGAAGAAATCAATAAGGTCAAGGAAGAAATTTCCTCAATTAACAATAAGGTCAAGGAAGAAATTTCCTCAATTAAGATGGATATGTGTGACCTACGAGGGGATATGTCGGACATGCGAAACATGTTAAGCACCTATATAGCGGAATCAAGAAAGGAGTTCTCAAGTGACCAAGGTGAGAATTCTAGGTCAGCCACTACTAACACAAGCCAACTACATTAGAAACAATTGAGATGAACTTCCAAGAACTATTCATGAGATTTCAATCAAAAGGAAGGCTAGTAGAGCTAAGGGGGTTGAAGGCAAAATCTCCACAAATGGTAAGCTCTCATCAAATGCAAAAGTTGCTTAAGAAAGGAGTGGATGGATTTGTGGCCCAACTATGTTCATTAGAAGTCTCTCAATCTATTACTCCTACTCATCCAGATTTGGTAAGCTATAATTGATCGTCACTCAATTGTTCTGGAGATATGCCTAGTTCCTAAGAGGGATCATGATCATGCCATACAAGCTTAGTCCCAGGAGCCAGCCACCTAACATCGCCTTGCTGTATCCACACATACAAAAAGAGTGAGATAGAAAAATTGTTGAAGAGATGCTAGAGGCAGGAATCATTAGGCATAGCCAAAGTGCTTACTCCTCGCCGGGTGGTGATGGCACGCAAGAAGGATGACACTTCGCATGTGTCCAGATTATAGAGTGCTCAACATGTACACCATTAAAGATAAGTTTCCAATTCCAGTCATTGATGATTTGCTAGATGAATTAAATGGAGCTATGTTTTTTACCAAGTTAGATCTTAGATCTGGTTATCACCAAATTCAGATTAAGGAGGAAGATATTTGTAAGACAACATTTCAGACTCATGAGGGCCATTATGAATTTTTGGTGATGCCATTTGGTCTTACCAATGCACCATCTACATTCTAAAGTTTGATGAATTCCATTTTTAAGAAGTTCTTGAGAAAGTTTGTATTAGTATTCTTTGATGATATATTGGTTTACAACAAGACTTGGGAAGAACATTTGCAACATGTGGACCAAGCATTACAAATACTTGAAGATCATAAACTCTATGCTAAGCCATCCAAGTGTGCTTTTGGTCTTACAGAGGTGGACTATTTGGGACACAGTTTCACATGAAGGAGTAAAGGTGGACCCTAACAAAATTAAGGCTATCATGGAATGGCCTATTCCAAAAACCATTAAGAAACTGAGAGGATTCTTGGGATTGACAGGGTATTATAGAAGATTTGTGAAGAATTATGGTAGTATAGCAGCACCTCTCACCACTCTATTGAAGAAGGATTCTTTTCATTGAATGAGTCCGCCATCACAAAGATTTGAGAGATTGAAGGAGGCTATGTGGTTCAACTCGCACTTTCCACTCGACTTCTCACCAAGGAATCTTATGGGAAATCGGATGCTTCTGAAATGGGATAGGAGCAGTGCTTATGCAAGAAGGTCGACCAATTGCTTTTCAGAGTCGTCAATTAAAAGGTAAGAATCAACTAAAACCTATTTATGAGAAGGAAATGCTAGCAATACTCCATGCAGTGAAACAATGGCAACCTTATCTATTGGGTAGACATTTCAAGGTTAAGACAGATCATGATAGCCTAAAATATTTTTTGGAACAACGACTATCTTCTGAAGAGCAACAAAAATGGGTCACTAAGATGTTAGGATATGACTTTGAGATTGTATATAAGAAAGGGAAAGAAAATATTGTCGCAGATGCACTGTCAAGGAAGGATGAGAAAGATGAAGCCTTATTGTGCCCTTTCAATATTACAAGCAAATTGGGTGGAGGAAGCCAAAGCAGAGTGGCAAAATGATGTTGCGACAAGTAATCTCATTGGGCAATTAAAAAGTGATCTTAGTAGTTCAGATAAGTTTTGTTGGAAGGGAGATACTCTTTGGTATAAAGAGCGTTTGTATCTCTGCAAGAATTCCAACCTTAAAATCAAGATTCTCATAGAGTTGCATGAGTCTCTAGTGGGTGGTCATTCAGGATTTTTGAAGACATATCATTGAGTCAAGCAAGATTTCTTTTGGGAAGGGCTAAAGGGTGATGTTCAAAAATTTGTGGCTGAATGTTTGGTGTGTCAAAGGCATAAAGGGGAGACAATTAAGGCACTAGGTCTCTTGCAACCCTTATCTATTCCTAGCCAACATTGGGAAGAGATATCCATGGACTTCATCACAGGGCTTCCCAAATCTAAAGGTCATAATGTCATCATGGTGGTGGTTGATAGGCTCACTAAATATGCACATTTCATTGCATTAGCACATCCTTTTACAACAAGTGTAGTGGCTAGAGCTTTTTTGGAGAATATCCAAAAGCTACATGGTACACCTAGAGTTATTGTTAGTGATCGTGATCCTATCTTCACTAGTCACTTTTGGAAAGATTTATTCTCATGTTTGGGTACTCAATTGGCTCTTAGCTCTTCATACCACCCTCAATCAGATGGGAAAATAGAGGTTGTTAATAAGTGTTTGGAAGGATATCTATGTTGTTTCACTTCAGAGAAACAATCCCAGTGGGTAGATTGGCTACCACTTGCAGAATGGTGGTATAACACTTCTTTTCATAGCTCATAAAAAATATCTCCATTTTTGGCACTTTATGGATATCATCCTCCTTCCATCACATCATCAATTAAGGTGTCCCCAAGAGTTCA
>VDFB02271358.1:460383516-460459102 GCA_007258455.2 Sequoia sempervirens
GAAGACCACTTGCTTGATCAACAACAAGTACTTTCAGGACTCAAGGAGAATTTAGCCATGGCACAAAATCGAATGAAACAACAGGCAGACCAACATCGTAGTGAAAGAAGTTTTGAAGTTGGGGATTGGGTCTTCTTGCGATTGTAGCCTTATAAGCAAATCTCACTAAAGCAGCAAAGAAAGAATAATAAGTTGTCGCCAAAGTATTATGGTCCATACCAAATCATGCAGAAGATCGGTAGTGTTGCCTACAAGCTTGAGTTGCCACCTACAACAAAGATACATCCAGTTTTTCATGTTTCCTATTTGAAGAAGGTAATTGGGAATAATATTCCCACTCAAACAACACTTCCTAAGCTGGATGAAGAAGGGAGAATCATTTTGGAACCAGAGTGCATTCGTCAAACACGCACAAAGAAGCTGAGGAATAGAACTATCACTGAGTATCTCATCCAATGGAAGAATTTACCATTTGAAGATGCCACATGGGAAGACGAGGAGTTCATTCAAAAGTTTCCAAACTTGATTAGCAGTAGGAGACAATGCTTCTTTGAAGGGCATGCCTAAGCCCTTAATATTATTGTACATGCGGGTTATGAATAGTGGAAACTTGTGGCTATCTTAACTCTCTATTAAGTCATATTATCATTAGTATATTGTTATTTAGTTGTTTAGGTCGGCCTAAGTCTTATATAGGTGTGTCTAAGTCGGCCTAGGTGATATCCTTGGCATAAATAGGTATATATAGGAGGTTGTGAGTCTTATTTCATCATGAAGTTGTGAAGTGTGTTCTCATTAGAGATATTTGGAGGTTTTCCCCCTCGAAGTGGCTTGTTATTCTTAGTTATTATCAAGTATTTGCAGCATATTTCATATCATATTCTTCCATTGTGCAAGTTATTTCATAACATTATGTTGATCAAAAGTTATTAAAATAGTAAAAAACCCTAATATTTAAAGTTTATAGACCAATTTTATTAGAAATTAATTGAAAAATAGAAAAAATAATCCAATTACAAAACAAATTACATATTTAGAATTTGCATTGTTTCATCTAAAATGGGTTTTAATTTCGTTAGAAAATTCTGCAAAAAAGGTCCAAAGTCGGTATTTTTCTTTGACATTGTTAGGACCTTCAACTTGCAGGTCAAACTAGGTTGAAGGCCTAGGTTCAGACTTCCAATGCTTTTCCCGAACCAAAAACCTAGGCAAAAACCCGACCACAATGCAAACAAAAATTCAAATTTTAAAAATTGGGATCTCGATTATAAAATGGGATCTCATTTTATAATAAATGGGATCCCGTATTATAATCGGGATCTCGTTCCTCATTCGGCAATATTCAGACCATTGTAAAGGAAATGGGATCCCGTTTCATGAATGAGATCCTATTTCCTTTACAACGGCTCCGACATTCAATGCCAGTGAATGGGATCCCGATTATAGAGCAGGATCCCACTTATGAATAAACGGGATCCCGTTTTATAATTGGGATCCTGTTTTATAGTAAGCGGGATCTCGTTTTATAAACGGGATCCCGTTTACTTTATTTAAATACACCGTGGAAAATTATTGTGAAGTATGCAACTTCGATGTACGGCTAAGAACACTAAAAGTGAATTATTTTTCATAAATGATTGTATTTATAGGTGGTGAACTTGATTTTTAGTTGATTTTATCAAATGGAGCATCATCTACACCATTTTTGAAGTGAAATTGTGTTATTTTTGTTCTTGTTTGGAGGAACAAAAGGTTTCAATTTGCAATATGGATTGAATTTTTCAAAGGAGGCATAAAGAAAATAATTTTTAAAGTGGAATTGTGGTAGTTTTCTATTTGTTTTGAGGAACACAAGAGGAAGAATTTTGTCCTAATAGGTATTCAACTTCCAATTTTGATTGAATATTTTGAAGTATTTCACTATTAACATTCATTTGTGCTTGAGAATTTTATAATTATGGGAGATAAAGCTCGTAATAAGAGAAGGAAGACATTGAATCCTCAAGAAGTTGAAGCAAATAGAGAAAAAGAGAGACAAAGACAAAGAGAAAGAAGAATGAGAATGAAATCAATGAATGATGGTGGAGCAACCAATTCAACAACTATTGAAGATGAAAACATTGAGGATACCATGGTTGTAGATAAAGCTAATTTGCAAGGAGTCAATTTGGAGAAGAATATGATTATACAAACAAGTCCTACTATGTCTTCAAATCCCTCTTTGAATGATATGTAGAATGTTTCAATATGCACAAATCCAGCTACGTCTTCAAATCCACATGTTAGTGAAATGGTAAATTTGTATGTAGAAGTTTTACAAGATGCTGGACTTAATGATGTTGACATTGACTATATTCAGAGAGTTGAAACTTTTATAGAATTTGTTGAAAACAAAAAAGAAAAATCTTTTGTTGCAAATGAAAATCAAAATGATCGTTTTCTTTAAAATGAAAAGAAAACCTGTATTTTTGATGAAAATGAAAATGAAAATGAAAACCATTTTGTTGATGAAAATGAAGATGAAAACGAAAATGAAAACCGTTTTGTTGACAAAAACTAAAATGAAAATCGTTTTGTTGATGAAAATGAAAATGAAAACCATTTTGTTGATGAAAATGAAAATGAAAACCGTTTTGTTGATGAAAATGAAAATGAAAACCATTTTGTTGATGAAAATGAAGATGAAAATGAAAATGAAAACCATTTTGTTGATTTAGATGAAAATAAAAATTAAAACCGTTTTGTTGATGAAAATGAAAATGAAAACCATTTTGTTGATTTAGATGAAAATGAAAATGAAAACCGTTTTGTTGATGAAAATGAAAATGAAAACCGTTTTGTTGATGAAAATGAAGGTGAAAATGTAAATGAAAATGAAGATGAAGATGAAGATGAAGATGAAAATGAAGATGAAAATCTAGAATGTGATGTTGAATTTAATGAAAATATTTTTTTAAAAATTGGAAGTGGTGTTTTTGATAATCTTCCTGGTCAAATTTTTTGGAGGCAAATAAGAACACATGCGAATAGAATATACACCAAATTATTTTATCGTAAAAAAATTGTATTTCAATGTCAACTAATGATACAATTGATGAGAATGAAAAAAATGAGGAAAGTAATGAAAAGGTTAGGATTTTATGTTAAACCAAAAAGAAAATATCAATCATTAAAACATGTTATGTCTAATGTTGCTAGTGCCATTCAATCTATTGGGATAAATAGTTGATCTAAAGATAAAAACATAGCAAGAAGAGCTATAAGTATGGTATAGTTAATAAAGCAACTTTGAATAAAAGAATGGTAAGCAATATTAGTGAAGTTTTAAAAATGTATCGTAAAACATTACTAAGAGCGGTAAAAAGAAGAGAAAGTATAGAAAATGATCCTATCAATCAATGTTGGAGTTTCAATGGATGACTATCTGTGTCTGATATAAATTGAATGTTGTATTAAATCTTGATGAAAATATGGCATGATATTATTTGGGTTTTATCTAATGTTGTAGGTGTTTTAAAATTATGTGTCCAAAGTTTATGATCCCCAAAACACCTATTAGAAACAGCACAAATTGAATTTATAGAAATTGTAGTGATTCAGTGTTACTTGTAATATTAAAATAATTCAAAGGTCTTGAAAATGTAAACTGTATGTGTAATTATACAAATATCTTGTTGTTGTAAATACATGTTCACTTCTATTTTATGATGTTTTTCGATATATATGTTGTACCTGTATCTAACATGATTATGCTGGATTGTGGTGTTGATATGCCCTGAAGCAATAAGAGAGTTTATCAGTTTGTTTTGTGAAAATCTAATGATAAATTATTTTATTTAAGTTCTTGTATTTCTGGACAATGCATTAACTATGGAAATCTTTCATTTTAGAATTTGTTTGCATAAGTTTTGACTGATTTTGGACAATTAGTAGATGTCAAAAGATTAGGAATGTCATTCTTTAAAAGATGGAAAAATAGGAAAGCGTTGTGATTTAGTTATAGAAAAAGTTAGTGTGCATGCATTTATGAGTGAATTTAATAATAAAATTGTACCAAAATATGTTATGCACTTTGAACATGCTCGATGGCTTGATGGCCAATTTTGCGCATGTAGAAACACATTTCCAATTGGTACTATACTTTCAGTGGTTGATTTTGTGGAGAATTATACTCTTGCTCCGCAAGAGGAAATTCAATCTCAATATTATAATTTTGTGGAAGTAGCTATGTTTTTCCATATTGTTTATAGACATGTAGATTATAGCACTGAGGATGATAGAAAAGTTTTGAGGGAGTATCATTTTTATTTGAGTGATAATCGGTTACACTCATTAGAGTTTGTTCAATATTGTTTTAGTATATTTTATAGAAATTTAAGAGAAAGAGGAATCCATATGAAAGAACACCTCATATGGTTAGATACTGTACGAGGTAGTTCAAAAATGCTAGATGTTTTGTTGGTTAAGTTGGTCATGAACTTAATGTCTAGCATATATGGATTTTTTTTTAAGCTGGGCATGGTAAAGGAGAACATGATGGAGCTGGTGCATGTGTCAAAAGAATTCTTGTTAGAGAATAATTAAAATTTGAGGATTCAGTAAAATTTAAAAGTGCACATGAGATTGTGGATTGGTGTAATAGAAGATTATCTGCACCTGGTTTGAGTGATTACTCTACAGTTCATCGATTCTTTTGGTTGGTGGAAGAAGAGAACATTGTATCTAGAGTTTATTGTGAGACAATTAGTGGATCTGCTAAATGGCATTCATTTAGGAGTGCGACAGCAAGCACATGGACTATTTGGACAAAGGATCTTGCATGTTTTTGCCATTTTTGTATCTCAGAAGATTGGGAAGCTTTTGAAAATGCAGAATGGGTTGAGCAGTTGGAGCAAGATTGTTGACACCTGTAGAAGCACATAATCAATATGAAAGAACTATTGAAGAAAATGATCAATTGTTTGCATTTGAAGATTATGACCGTGTTTCAGACCTTGTACAAGAAGGTAATTTTAATTCAATTTATTTCATTTTATTTCACTTTATTAAGTTATTTTGTAATACTAAATTATTTATATGGATATGCACAAGTTATTAAATCAAATTTTGTTGGTAGGACATGTGTATATTGTTATTGCACCTGAGGGGAATGAAGAGAAAACTGAATATTGGTTGGATCGTTGTGTGGAAACTAAACATAGGTTGATAACACCTTGAGAATATGATGATGGCTTTCATTATCCAACAGGTACGGTGATCCCCTTAAGACACCTCCTTAAGAAAATTTTGATAACAAGTTTTAGATCCCCTTAAGCAATTTTTTAGAACAAGTCTTTGATCCCCTTAAGAAAATTTTGAGAACTTATTTGATGATGGTTTTTGAACATGTTTTCCAATAGGATCGGTGGTGGTTGTTGGCACTTGGCTAAGAAAATACTTGAGAAGAAAGAATGGTCTACCTACATTCAAAGATTATGCATTATTCACATTTAGTGGTGGAAACAAATATAAAACTAGAGCGGTATCGTGGAAGACCTTCAAAAAAATTGCTATAGTCAATTTCTATGGAAGAGCATGAGGCAATCATAGATGCATTGCAAAAAAGAGAGGATGCGATGGTACAATGGAATAAGTAAATACAGGTAAATATAGTTTTAGTTTTATTTTGTCCTTTTAAATACATTAAATACATGTTTTGACATTGGTCAAATGTGTTATTAGTTGAAATTTATTTAAATTGTTCTTTTATATATCCTTAAGGCATAATCATAAAAAGGATCTAGTCCATGCAGATTCAACCTAGACAACATGGAATACTTGGTAAAAATAGGTAATTATTAGTTAAATTATATTTAAATACATGTTTTGATTACATATTGATATTTCTTGGGCATTAATACTTAAAATTGATTCATTGTCATTTTTTGTATCCTAAATCCATCATTGCATTGATCTCATACTTTGAAACAAAAAGGAGAGGATGCCTGGATTCAACCTACAAACATGTGTGGAATACTTTTAAATGCAGGTACTTGAGTTCTGTACATATAGATAGTTTTATATAAATTAAAATATGTATGTTTTGATGATTTCATTGATATTTCTTGTACCTTTTTGATATCAGGTGGTGTGAAGACCTACTACATTCTTGCCATGAGTTTGAGATGTTCTTGAGATGGCATATCCAAATTTTGTAAACATTGTTTTGAGATGACATATATGTACATACATACTTACAAAATTAAACATACTCTATGTATTGTGTATCAAATCAATATTCTATATATTTTGTTTCTTAAATGTGCATGTTTTCCTACTCTTGAAACTTTATGTTTATGTGTATAATCACTAAATATCATGCATACATTATCATTAAATCAATTATATCCTTAAGACGTATTATGACCCCTTAATACATCCCCTTAAGACACCCCCTTAAGACCTTAAGACACCCTCTTAATACCCGTTAAGACATCCCATTTAGGCGTATTATGACCCCTTAAGACATCCCCTTAAGACATTCTATTATGACCCTTTTAGACATCCCCTTAAGACATCCCCTTAATTAACACGTTCTATTATGACCCCTTTAGACATCCCCTTAAGACCCCTTAAGACATCCCTTAATTAACCTTTCTGTTATGACCCCTTTAGACATCCCCTTAAGACCCCTTTAGACATCCCCTTAAGATGTTCTATTATGACCCCTTTAGACATCCCCTTAATTAACATGTTCTATTATGACCCCTTTAGATACCCCCTTAGGGCGTCATTATTTGTTTTGACAACTTATAAATTAGTGTTAGATGAACTATTATTTATAGTATTTATTAATGCTTTATTCTCTAATCTTCTGTGGTATTGTTTATTTCTTAAAATTTTATCCTTTCTGGTATATAAATAGATTGCTTTTGTTTGTAAATTATGATTTATTGACTAATTATTGATTGGCGTGAATTGAATATGTTCATTGAGTAATTATCGCTATTTATTGAGTGTGCATATCATGTATATCATGTATGAAATCACTAAATTTGCAATGTATAAATATTAAAATGTCTTATATTAATCCATGTATGAGATCACTAAATTTCACATTAATGTCCTATATTAATGTGTGACTATGGTAAAATGTAAATGTACGCGTGTAAATTAAAATTTCAAACAATAATAAAGTCCATAATTTATGTAACATATTAAGTGCATGAAACCAATATATTAAGTGCATGAAATAAAGTCCAACAGAGTACATGAGAAAGAAGAAATATAGTCCATGAAGTAAACAAATATAACACATAAAATCACATGTTTCTAGGTCATATACTGTCTCTATAATCAAGAGACCTCTTCATACCATGCAGACTATGTGGATGACCTGAAACACTTTGTATAAGAGAAAGATGAAATTAGATGTAAGACAATAAAAAATGATTTAATGACAATTCTATTTATAATCTATCATTAAATTAAATTACCATCATATCTATGTCTGGATGCTCTGGTGCACCTGAAGCAACCTCTAAATTCTCTAAATTAATCTACATAAACAAGACAAAGAAATTCGAAATTAGATGTACAACTCTATAATTAATTTTTTTAATTCAATTTAATTTATAATTTATCATATTTTAATTGTACAATATTCTGAGATTGTGCACTAGGCTCTTCTCCAGGACCTATTTGTACATGCTCAACTACAAGATGTGTCTCATGCTATAAAAGAAAAGAATATGTAAAATCTCATATTATGTATATATTCAATTTAAAATTTATAATTGACTTTAAATATAATAAAAAATTAAATTACCATTTGATCTTGACCTGCACTACATATCCTCTTGGTGGTGTAACTGGTTAGGCTGAAAGTTTCACCAACAAGTCCCACAAGATCAAATTAAGCATGCAATTGAATTAGGGTTAATATATATATATATATATATATATATATATATATATATATATATATATATATATATATATATATATATATATGTATATATATATATATATATATATATATATATATATATATTCAAGTTTGTACATTTTTGTAGAAAGTTTTGTAAACACTGAAATCAGTGGCCTCACGAGTAACTGTAACATCAAATGTTTGCCCAATGCCCATTCTTATTGTGGTATCAACCTAGACATACATGTACATAGACATTTAACACTTATAATATTTACAAGTGTACATGCATGCGTTTCATATATCTAGTGAATTCAAAACTCATAAAATTGTAACTATACTAATGTAAACTTTAAACAAATTTAAAATATGAATGTACCTGCCCCTGATCTATGATGCTCGATCGTGGAGGAGTGCTTGACAATCCCTTAAGAGGAATCGGCATGGATGTCGATTGACTCACCTAAACCAACATAAATATTTGAAACATATATGTGATTCAATTATAAATTTAAAACTCAACTTAAATAATTTATGATTTCATATATAATTTTGAAAATTGAAATCAAAATACCCCATAAGGGTTGCCGAGTATGACCGGTGTCGATGTATGTACTCGTGGAATAGATGATTTCCCTTGCATCGTTAGTGTCATCTGTACACCAAACGATTTGGTTGTTAAAATGTATTGCAAACTTTTCTTTGATATATACAACCATCAAAATTCTTATAAAATGAATTTATATCTAGATGCATATTTATACCTGTGTCGTAGTGTCCTCAGGGTGATGTTTTGCTATGAGGAACTCTACAAATGAACTGATGCGAACAGATGAACCACCAGAATCTCCCCGTCCACCTGAACTAGGTATGGCCTGATTAGGTCCATAGCATACTTGATGACAACTAGTACATATATGGGGGACACGCCTCGACACTCCTGGAGCGGTACTCAGACCAGCTCCATAAAAAACTCCATCATCATCATCGTCTCTATGCTCCCCACTCGCTATCGCAGAAGCATGTTGATCAAGGTCTCCTGCGAGTGTACTAAGGGAACCTAATGTTGAGACCAGAGCTTGATGATGTATAGGTGCAGGAATGGGAGGACTAGGAGCAACAACAAGGGGTTACACATGCACGAGGCATCGGGGATCAAACCTTGCCCCTAATCTCTGTTGTGGCATGCTGCCACCAACACCCTAAAATGATCTAAAATGAAAATAATTGGGATTTTGCCCCAAAACAAACTCTACATACAGTTTTCTCAAAAAATACAATGGGCATTCCCAATTAGCATGTGGGGGACTATCAAAAACCATACACCATCGATCCCAAAAATGTGCACTCATCTGCAGATGTATGCACCACCTCATGGATATTCTAGATTTTTTGGGTGGAATGGGTTGTCGAGTAATGGGGTCAAGAAAGTAGGGGGATAGATGGGCATTCATTATTTTAAGGTCTAATATTTGTTTGTAAGAGAGACCATCTGAATAAAATTTTCTCATTTGTTCTCTGTCTCATCGATGCCTATCAAGATTAGAATCGATCATCCTGATGGAATCAACAACATTTTGCATTGCAGATGCAAAATGTCTCACATGTGGAGGAATTAATGCTTGACTCTGCATAGAATTTATTTGATTTTGTAAGGATGCAACTTGATCATTTATTCGTTCTCTCAAGTGAGCCTTGTCAGATGCGATATGTGCTAAATGTGGCATATTAAGTGCAGGGGGAGGTGGAGGTGGAGGGGGGGGGGGGAGGAGGCGGATGTGGCTGTGGATGAGGTGGTGGATTGATGATATAATCAATGTTAAAATCATCCATGATATGCTCGATATAAATGTGCACCTACATTAAATCATACAAAATAGTCCATGTGCATACATATATTAAGACCATATATTTAATTGAAATAGGATGAGCAACATATATATTAAGATCATATATTTAATTGAAATGCACATACATATACATTGATTGTTCAACTCAAGAGCATGTCCATATAAAGTTCAAAATTAAATGTATGTACATGTACATTTAAAATAAAAAATATGATGCATAATTTGCATGCGTACAAATCATTAAACTAAACTATGTACATACATACAAATTTCAAAATTTAAGAACTATATATGCAAATTTTTAATACATGCACATACATACTAAACAATAAACTTGAAACATTCACAAAATCTCATTTTATGCTAGCCCAATAATACATATATTACAATTTTTCGCAGGAGAAATCATGATCTAGTAGATAGTCATAAAATATATACTATTATATACTATTTATTATAAGTTCATAAATTCCACCAAATTCATAAATGCGTTTCACTAAAAATATCCATCTAGAACCAAAATCATAAATTCATGTCACTAAAAATATCCATTTGGAACCAAATTTATAAATTCATCACACAAAATATCCATCGTTCACCAAATTTATAAATTCATAACTATTTAAGATCATTGTTTTAATTTATAAAGTATTATGGCTCTCTACTACATAGATCTTCATTTCTTTGTGTTTTCCTTTTCAAAATTAGGAGTTCTCCTCTCCTCTATCCATTTTCAATGCTCATCTACGATCCCATCCATAGCCCTAACAGTGTCAACAAGGGTTTGCATCCTAGATGCAAACATCCTCATAGTTGGTGCGACACATTGTTCATTTTGAATAATGTTGATTTGATCTTGGATGGTTCTAGCAGAAGCATTGATTTGTGCTTGCAAACGAGCATGCTCATTGATTTCAGGTGGTGGAGGTGGGGGGTTACAAGGTGGAGTGGGTGCGGGAGGTGAAGGTGTTGGAGATGGATGTTGTTGAGGTGGATTGTGAATATTATTGAATGGATCCATGTGATCTTTAAGATATGAGTGAACCTGCATTAGATTTGTAATTTCAAGATGTAAGATACATGTTTAGGAAATACTTTTAAACCATTCAATATAAATGGCCTTAAATAATTGAATACAAATGATAAAATTATATGTACAAGCCTCATATATGTCTAAGGCATATGTTACTTGAATGAAAATCAAATTAACTATTGATATTGTATAATCTGCAGATTTATATTGTTAAATTTGGTTGGCCTAATGTACCAACTTAATAACTTTTGACTTTAAGAAATGTCATATTGAACCCCTAAGAAATCGAATTACGATTTAGGGTGATAGGATGGCTTAAGGGATTTATGTCTAGTGAGGTCCTAGGGAAAATGGTATGGCTCAAGTGAATAAATTTTGTGAAGTTGCCCTGGGCAACCAAATTTCATTAAGAGCCTTTAAAGAAAAATGATGGCTTAGGTAGGGTGAGTTTAGAGTCGGGTTTAGGGTAATAGGATAGCTAAGGATCTACATGTAAAGATCCTAGGAAAAATTACATGGTATATGGGAATGAAGTTTGGTGGAGTTGCCTCTGGCAACCAAATTTCCTTATGAGTAAGAAAAAATGATGGCTTTAGGGGATTTAGACTTTAGAGTTTAGGGTTTAGGGTAATAGGATAACTTAAGGGGATATATGTAGTAAGATCCTAGGACAAAATTACATGGCATAAGGGAATGAAATTTGGTGGATTTTCCTAAGATAACCAAATTTCACTTTAAGATCCTGGGTAGGACAAAATGAATGGTTTAGTGTTTAGGGTTTAGAATTTAGAGTTCAGGGTTTAGGACCTTTAGAATTTGGAATATTTAATGAAATTGCAAGTTAGTGAAGAAAATTTTCTTGTGGAATAGTTGATTGAGATCTACTCTTGTTTCAGCTGACCAACCTAGATCATGATGGCAACTTTGATCACCAAATTTTAAGAACTTCTTTGATCCCCTTAAGAAATTGAATTACGATTTAGGGTGACAGGATGGCTTAAGGGGATTTACATCTAGTGAGGTCCTAGGAGAAAATGACTAGGCTCAAGTGAATAAAATTTGGTGAAGTTGCCCAAAGCAACCAAATTTCATTAAGATCCTTTAAAGAAAAAATGATGGCTTTAGGGTTTAGGGTTTAGACTTTAGAGTTCAGGGTTTAGGGTAATAGGATAACTTAAGGGGATGTACATGTAGTAAGATCCTAGGAAAAAATTACATGGCATAAGGGAATAAAATATGGTGGATTTTCCTAAGACAACCAAATTTCACTTTATGGTCTGGGTAGGACAAAATGAATGGTTTAGTGTTTAGGGTTTAGATTTTAGAGTTCATGGTTTAGGGTTTACAAAACTTAGGGTAAAGTTTTGGTGCCCCTTGGAATATTTTAATGAAGTAGTGAAGAACATTTTCTGTGGAATAGTTGATTGAGATCTACTCTTGTTTCAATCGACTCGATCATGAAATATCATTCATATTATAATCTTGCATGATCTATTATTGTTAAATTTGGTTGCCTTGGGAAACTTCACCAAATTTTAAGAACTATTTGATCCCCTAGAAATTTGTCATAGACCCCTAAGAAATGATTTATGATTTAAGGTGATAGGATGGTTTAAGGGGATCTAGATGTCTAGTGAGGTCCAAATTTAGTCATACTATTTAGCCTCATTGGTTCCATCTAGCCTAGGTCAAAAGTGTTTACCCCTAATAAAAAGTATCATGTTAAAATGAATCAATCTATACATACAAAAATAATAATAATCTTAAATGTAACCCATACCTAACCATAATAGAATGCTAAATGATCCCACCCCTGTATATCCTAATTGAATTGCAAACCTAATTGAAACTTAATTAAATTATATATTCCTAATTGTAACCTAACTATTTACTACAAACCTAATTGAATCTTAAGCCTAATCCTCATTAAAACCCCAAGTAAATTGTAACATCACCTATCCTTAATTGTAATCTTATATTATATTTTATGATATTAAATATTTATATTATTTAATATATTATATTAAATAAGATAGATATTTAATTATATTTCTTTTATATGAATCATCCTCCTATCTCTAAATTGTAATAATAGCATGTAGTTCCTCCAACCTATCATCATGTACCTCCTCCCTTCCCATGTAATAGGTGTACCTTGTAGGTGTTAAATGGTTCCATCTTGGTCTCCTTATTGATGCATTTCTATCCTTCCACATAAATCTATATAGTATCAAAATATAGGTAATTTTATGGTTATTGAATCTCTCTTAATTGCTAAAGAATCCATTATGATTGAGGATGGGTGGATTATTATCTAGTATCACATCTTAAAAATCCTATAGAGTTCATGGTATTTTTTTCTTAATACATATATTCTCATACAAACCTCTTTCCATGTATTATCAACTCTCCTATATAATAGACACCTTCCTGAAATTTTCATATGATATATATGTTCCAAGTGTTTCCAATTGGAATTGCAATTATACTTTTATGGCATTCTAGATATTCAAAATAGTTTTCATAAATCTACCAAATAGAACCATTCTTGACATTGAACCTACATAATTTTAGGTATGTCCAATGAAAGAAACTTTACCCATAGCACTCTCACTCATGCTCTCAGTTTTCTTCCAATGATTTAGAACCCTAATAAAACCTAACTTGTAGAAACCAAAAGTTTTTACATATTATGTGTTCAAATAAGTGAAAACATTACAAAAAGCTCTACTAAATGGTGACAATAGAGGGTTTTTTAAGGCAACCAAATTTCATTTTAAGGTCCTAAGACAAAATTCAAATGCTTTAGTGTTGAGGGTTTAGATTTTACAGTTTAGGGTCTAGGGTTTAGCAAACTTAGGGTGAAGTTTGGGTGGCCCTTGGCATAATTTAGACTTGTAAGTCAATGTCAATTGGAATCAATTGTTCATTCTTAGATTTACTATTTGCTAACTAAATTTGTAAACGTATTCATGATAAACTTTATGAATTTTAACTATTCTTTAACATATTGTTTTCTAATCTAATTATAATTTAAGATTGAAACTAAAGTTTAATATATCATTTTTTCCATACAAAGCAAATGCACTTAAACATTTAAGCAATGCAAATGAATTTTGAGCTCAAATTACCTAGTTTTCAAAATCAAAATGATTTGTTGGATTTCAATTTAGGGTTTTAATAATTTTTTTGTTCCAATTCAATTTAGTGTTTCAATTTTAAGCAATTAGGGTTTTTAATGCAATTTTTTCGTTTCAGTTCAAACTAGGGTTTTCAGATTCAATTTTTTTCGTTTGATTTGAATTCAAGGTTTCAAAAAGCTTGATTTGGGTTTGTAAATGCAATTTTTTTATTTCTTTTTGATTTCTAGGATTTGAAATGCAATTTTTTTGTTTTGTTTCAATTAGGGTTTTCAAATTTAATTTTTTGGTTTAATTGAACAATTTAGGTTTCAAAAGTTTAATTTTGTTTGTAAAACACAATTCAATGTTCATTTTTTCATTTTTATTAAAAAACCTTCAGGTTTCTTTGCATTTTTTCGTCTATTTTTACAATTATTCATTTCTACTATAACAGTTAAAAAATGCTTAAAACATGAAATAAATTAAAAAAAACATGCTAAATTCACTTATTTTCTTCAAAATTTCAATTCAAAATAGAAAAATGCAAAAAAATGGCGTGTAGGTAGGTACCTGTAGCTGATTGTGGGGGTCACTGTTGCCAGTACTCAGGGTCTTGTCTACTATGCAGTGAAATCTATTTCAAAAAAGAAATAAATAGCAGTATAAAACGGGATCCCGATTTCTACCAAACGAGATCCCGATTTATAGAAATCGGGATCCCATGTCATAGTAATCGGGATCCCATTTCGTGACAACTGAGATCCCATTTCGTGACAACCAGGATCCCGTTTCGTGACAATCGGGATCCCGTTTCATGACAACCAGGATCCCGTGCCTTTTCCATCGGTTCGGGATCCTATGGGAAATAGGATCCCAATTTTTAAAAAGCAGGATCCCGTTCCATGTTAGGCTCGAGATCCTGTTCCATATCAGGCTCGAGATCCCATTCCATGTCAGGCTCGAGATCCTGAACTGTAACGAGATCCCAATTTTTAAAAATCAGGATCTCGTTTATTAAAATTTGGATCTCGTTTCCTCAAAGCCAATTTCAATTTTTTGGTTAAGGCAAAAAATTCCACGTTTTGTGGACTCAACTTTGTGCACTTACTGATAAATTTAACTTAAAAAATATATCATATTTTTAATAAACATTTTATTATTGGGTAAACCCACAAAAGTGGTTTACAATTAGAGTGAGGAAGGAAAAGTTGCAAAAAATGACCCCATGCAAAAAAAATCATTTTTGGGGTTCGAACAAACCAAAATAGGGTTCACTAGAACCTTGGTTCGTGCGAACCAATTTAATGCAAGGTCCCACCATTCCTGCCAAAAAACACAAAGAAATTTTTTTTTGAAAGGGGGTTTGCTTGAACCAGGGTTCAAGTGAACCTTTGGGGGTTCGAGCGAAACCCCCATGGTTTGCTCAAACCCCCCTTTTCCCACCTTCTTATCCTGACACCAAAAAATTCCAAAATTTTGCACTTCAAAGCTTAGGTTGAGGATGAAAATGGAGGAGACTTCATATACCCAACTGGATGATGGTAGTGCTCAAAATGAGCTATCCAATGAGCATAATTTTAATATGTTTTGGTTTTATTATGTATTTATTTTTTTAGTGTTATTAAACATAGGTTTTTCACCGAAAATCAAGCTCTCTATTCTACACGTGGAAAAATAACAGATTATCAATTTTTTTTTTGAAAAATATGAGTGCACCAGATATTGAAGTCTTTGATGGACAACAAATTTTTTTTTTTGAATTTCAATGTATACAAAAAAAGTTACGCGTTATATGGTCCACCTATGTTTGAATTGTAATTGGTTTGAATTCAAAACTTGATTAAGGAAAAAATATTCAATAAAACACTATGAAACCAATTGGAAGCACTAGATATTGTAGTTACAAATCTAAATTCAAAAAAATAAAATTTTATTCTTCATAGGAAAAAATTTATGCATTATACAGTGAGCGTCACTCCTTAAAAATTTTGTTTACTAAAAAAAACTAGTTTTCGAAGGAGATGGAAAAAGAAGTGCAATTTGATTCCAAAATTTTTGAAAAAAATATATTTAGAATCTATAGAAAAAATGCCACAAATCATTGGTTGAAATCATCTTTAAATTCCTCACGGTTTAGCCACTATAGGTGCTCAAAAGTGAAGATTTAGTTAAAAAAATTATTTCAGTGTCTAGTTTGGCCAAAAATTGTAAACCAATTTTGTGGGATCACCCAATATCCTTTATTAGCCGATAGGCTATATATTGTGGGCACAACCCACTAGAATTATCTCATGCAAGCTTGAAAACTCTCACTTGAAGATAAACTCCAAACAATTGAAAAATATTTCAGGTAGTTGAACCAACAATCTCACCCATTTACTTTAGCCTCCACAACTACAACTCGTATAATCCATAGCTACAACTCATATTATTTTTTGATTATTTTAAACATTTGGTCATTTCTAACCTTGGACATTTTTTCCTCCATAACCAAGAAAGAGCATAGCAAAGACGGTCTTTAATACGACGAATAACATGTAAAGAGTTGTAGAAATCATACATGAGTTTTATTATTATCCAAACAACACTTTTTCTCAAAACAATTATGGGCAGAAGGAGAAAGCAACAACCAAAGTAGAGTGAGTGTTGGGATAATTTCCCCCTCTCTTCATTCTCAATAAGGAATCTTCCTTGTCAAAATGAGTAGAGGGGAGATTGGAACTGTGGACCATTCAGAAGAAGAAACAAGTCTGATGGATCTCCCTCTAGAGGTGTTGTTGTGTATAATGGAGTGGTGAGTGTTGTGGTGGATTTGGGAGTCGTGGTGTGCCACCGCCACCAGTTTCAAACCATGGCTAGGGTTGCACCATTCACTGTTAAATTAAACCATTCTAAGTATTTTCCATCCTCCAGGGTTTTGACAAAGTTGGTTTTGAAGAGTATAAGATCATATATGCTCACCACTAGGATTTTGGACTAACCATGTCCTGGATCATTGACGATGACATGGCAGTTGTCTTGGTAGATTTGAAGAACCTAGACTGTCTTTGTTTAGATGCTTTCCAGAAATTGTGAGTTGCTTTGCATTGCTTGTTGAGTGAATGTTTTAAATTGATATATATTTTTTAAAAGGATTCAATTTTTTTGGACCATTTGATTTTGCATGTAATTGGATTTTTCTAGATTTCTAATATGGTGAAATATTTAATTTTGCATGTAATTGGGTTTTTTTAGATTTCTAATATGTATTGCTGCAACAATTTAAAACCATCCAAATCAGAGGTAACATATCAAGAGAATTTTGTAGGGTGATCAATCAACAAATATGTTACTATCTTCAACAAATATGAGGGGGGTGTGTGCATGCCCATCTGTCGTGCGACAGTGCACATGGACACTTGGATGTGTTTATGAATACACAAATACATATAGACATTTACATTTCTGTAGATATATAATGTGCTTGTATAAATGCATATACACGCAAACAAGAATACATGAATACAAAGTAAAGGTTTGTTTTAGGGTATGTTAGTATAACAAAATTTCTTTCCATTTAATTATATATGATTTAAGTTTTGTTTCTATAGATTTGACCTCATGACCAAGCTAGGGAGTAACCTAGATGTTTCCAGTCCCTATACACCATGAGAACCAGCCTAGCTAATTGGCCTCTTGGGGATGCGACTTTCCTCATAGAAATAAGGAAATTGTTTGAATTTACCAGTATTATATATATTGTTAAAATTTTGTACCCCTTAAGTTTTGACCTCATAACAAAGCTCTAGAACAAACTACGCCTTGCCAATCTACGTAAATTATACACACAATCACACAAATACGTTTATGTGTGTTTGCTAGCAGTAATATACCAGCTTCCATGCTCCCTTGCTTATGTAAGTAGAAGGGGCTCATCTACTTGTATCTTTATATTTTTCAAGATAAATGAAGGCTAACTCACATTGTTTGACAAAAGTACACCTAGATTGTCAGTTTTCTTTCTTGTTTCAATATATTTGCCTACTATTAGGCAATGGGTTTGAACTTTGCATCTACTATATTAATTTTTGGTTCTGTTGTTAGTTCTTCTATAATGAGTTGGTTAAGAGCATCTTCAATCATTATAAGTGACATTTTTTTTTGTTTTAACTTGGGTGAGTCGAGTTTTCATCTGTATGGCTTCATAATGTGCATTTCAACAACTACTAGAAGAGCTTTGAAATCTGTGCTCCAAGGGATTTTTCTATCTTCTGAATGGTATTGTGTTTATAAAGCCTTTGCTCTTCCATTTTTTTTATCTTAATCCATTTGTACTCAAATTTATTTATTTAGTTTTGAAATTCTTATCACATATTAAATGAAGTTTGAAAGTTCATGCAAACAAATATTTAAATATACATAGCCATCACAAAGAGGCCTTATTTAACGGGAACTAAATATATTCTAATAATGAAAGATGAAACAAGTGCATAAAACAAATATATCTACCAAAGTAAACCATACTATCATATGTATGAAGCATCTTTTGAAAACTCTGAAGAAAATGGAGTTGTTATTTTGCTGTTTTAGGGTAGCATATTGTACTTTCATTCTTGTTGTAATTATGTTTAAATTTATTTTTTTACATTTGCTTCTTGCGAAAAGGGTTCAATTATTCCTGTGTGTTTTCTTGTTATTACTTATGATTTTCGGTAGTGGCCAATTTTTTTTGTTATATTCTTTGATGGAAATGCATGCTCTTTTGTTTCCATGTCTCATTGCAACACATAAAATAAAATATAACCTACTAATCTAGATACGATTTTATGCATCTTCATAAATCCTTTAGCCTACAGGCTACAAGAGCACATTTTTAATCAGCTTGGAAGTTTCATATTTCTCAAATAGCTTTTTAAATGTGCTGGTGGCCAAGGTTGAATGCTTATTTATTATTTGTCTAATTCTACCCATTTTTGTCTACAGCCATATATCTTCATTCTAGATTTGTTGACAAGATGGTTTATGTTTTTTTTTTGTATCATTATAGCCTTCCTCAATGGTGTTTCATTTTCCTTCCAGTTTTGAGTTATTGTTTTATTTGACTTTCTTCTTTTTTATATTTTACCAATGTCACAAGGATGCATTCTTGGGGGTTGAATATACAAAATAGAGGCATTCATGTATCATATTTTTTAACCTGGGTATTACTTTTTTGTGGTGCTGTCATTTTTATCTTCTCATCTATCTATCAGGCATGTATTAGATAACAGTCTTGCGAAGAATCATCCTACATGTTGCCTCTATTTGGTCTAGCCTTAGCCATATCTAACTTGTCTAGGATACAATTTCTTAGAACACTGTTTGGCTCCTTTGTCTATATAAAATGTTGCATGTCTTTGTAAACTTGTAAATTTTGTTGAGGGCTGCACTCTTTTCCTTTATTGATAGGTTTCTAAATTACTTCCTTATGTGCCCTGAATGGCTGATTAGTTGTCTTTATTTAATTTTTCATTAAATTCTCTTGGCATGCTCAACATATAAACATCAATTGATGAATGTCAATCAAGTGTTTCTATCGTCATTACATTCTGCAACTTTTTTTTATCTCCATTGAGTAATTAGCATTTGTTGATTATCTTCTTCGATTGACATTTTCTGATCAAATAGAACATTTCCCTTTGTATTTTTTTTGCTGATTGAAAAACCCTTGGTAGTCACTATGCACAAAATATTCCTCTATGTGGTATTAAAATGATGTATGGTGGCATTTTGAACTAAGTTTATTAGAGTTTCCTAATTTCATGATCACATATTAATTTCAGAGTCAGTTGAGTTTGTTTTTGCATTTTTTTAAAGTGATTTTGAGGCATTAGTTATTTTTTTTTTCTTTGACTTTTGGGTGTTCTTATTTGCTTGACTTAGGGATGACAAACACCACGATGAAATATGGGTCTTATCGATGGGTTTTCTCAACAAAATTCAGTGGATATTGTTGAGATTTTTTAAGAATATTTTAAAGTTGATGGTTCCATGAATATAATAGTGAAGTTTAGCTTAAAAGTTTAATGTTAAAAAATTAGGGAAGTTGATGGTCTCGTGAAATATACAGATATCATAAAATTGTGAAGCCAAGTCTTCCATTTCCAAAAAATTGAATTATCCTATTTTCAAAGGAACTGTCATTACACAACACCCATTTGATAAATTGAACAGCTGCTACATATATATGTTTTTTAACAAATATTTTCCATACATCGCTATCTATTTGGCAGTTGCTATTCAATTTGAATGTTTATTAGATATATTAGAAGATATCCTATGTAGAAAAAATATAAATTTCATTTCAGTATTGAGACTATTGTTTTAAATATATTTTTCTAGTGCTATGGTTGCCTGAAAGTATTTTTCCACCTCCCATGAATCTACAGTATTTAATACAAACTTCCGTAAATATAATCTTTTTTTTTCTTGTTTGTATCTTGTTCAGCCTAAAGAAGAGTCAATCTCTGCCTACTGGTTAAGATTCTTTGTTGGTTAGAAGTTAAAATTAATTTACTTCCACATTCATGTTAACTTGGTTCACAACCATAAACCCTTGTTGTTTAAGGAATTTTGATTACCATTTATCAATTGTTTTGGATTCTTCCTTGTAGCTAGAGGTTCATTTGATTTAAATTTTAATACTTTTGAAATTTTATTTAACTGTAAGTTTCGTCCACATTTCCTTATTTTACAAGATTCAGAGGCTATAATATTTCTTTTCAATCTTTAAAAGAAGTCAAAATTTTAGCACTATTTAAGGAAACAATCTAGATTTTTCTAAGCTTATTTCATGCCATTATTTAGTACTTATTAATAATCATTTTAGTTTAATCTAATCACATGCAACTAGAATTTTCAATGCATCCATACACAAACACATACTCTCTAACATATTAACATGCATATAATTTTCTATCGGCGTAATCCTTGAACCTCCTTTAAGTACAAATACTAGTAATAAAAAATAAATCTTACAACATAAATTTTAAAAAAATAGAATATATATCTATATATATAATAACATTCAAACTATCAACCCCTATATCAAATGTAAGATCCCACATGAGCTCTCCTCTAACCATTACCCAATGCCTATTGTTTACAAATTAGATAAACGAACAACACTACAAATCTAACAAAATAAACTATGTAGATTAAAATATTATCATGCATACCTATATTCTATGGGTTCATCCAGTATGCTAGATAACTGCAGCCTCGTACAGGATGACCAAAATGGTTGTATGTTTCTTATCTTAAACTATGTGTTAAACAAAGTGGTCAAAAGCTTTGTGCTCATACGGTTGCCCATTACCAATTGTTGGGTATACTTTAGAAAGCCTTATTAATAGATAAATTAGAATTTTATGTAGTATATGATCAATCTATGTTTTATTCTATTACCCAGGTTCCCACAATCTTCTTTGTTATATAATCAATGTATTCCACAATATCTATGGCGGCCTACATGCAAGCCTATGCAGTTGTCACAAATAGCAAGCCTCAACAACACAACCTAATTCTATTCCCACTGCCTACTGGTCCTTACTCTACCTATCTCTTACTCCACGAAGATGAACATGATGAGAATGGTGACTTTGCATCTACCTCCTGCTATTGGGTATGCTGTAATGACAATTTCCTATGAGAATTTCCATTTCCACAAGATAGATGCTTAACAATCCAATGCACTACAAGTGATGGAGAAAGCTCTAGAATAGAAAGTGAAAGAGTGTATTTTATTCCTGTTTTGGGCCAACCCATCTCCTCCCATTGCTACTATGTCATGTGAGCTGAGGGCAAGCACAAGGGGTAAAAACATTAGATACTATCATACAATTTGTTCTTTGTGGGGAATTTTTCCTCTCTCTGTTTTTCAACAATGCATAGAATCCAAGTAGAAATATTTAGAGATAGACAATGATATTGAAAGCTATGCTATAACATACTCACAGTATCTATTCCTTGGAGTATCGAATCTGTATTCTTGGGTAATTAACAATCATATGAATAACTAACTTCCCAATTGTATGTTGATGGCAAGGACAGATTAGTGGAAACATGCTCTACTAAAGAAGACATGGCGACAGTTTGTTGTTGTAGATGTGTGAAGGAAATTCATCCCAGATCTTTGCAACCAACTAACTCATATCAACATATGCAAATAATATCCTTGAGGAAGTTTAAATTCACATCAAAGTGCATAGCTTCTGATGGTTTTCCTCCTCAATTCTTGCATAGGAAGACTTGGAGTGTGGCAACCAAAGACATGCATGGTATGTAGATTCAAAATTGAATCCCCTGTTTCTCATTGCCAGCTAATAAGCTCATATAATTTAACAGAAAACAAATGAAACATAATAATTACTTACAACTCAATGAATATCAATGAACATATAAAACTAGATTAACCACACAATGAATTTGTGAAAACAAAATGCTTTGTTTCTTATCAAACATATTCTTGTATTGCAGCTTTAAAAAAAATGAAATACAGAGGGGATAATATATAAAGATTTAAGATGCAGCCTCAAAAAATAGTACACTTCCCTCTAAAAGAAAAAACAAAAAAATTGCAGATGTTTTATCCTTATTACAAAGAAAACTAAGTATGCAATGCATGCTTTATTTAATGAAAGCGGAAAAACAAAGCTTTAAAATAAACTATTTTAAAACTAAACTGCTAGCTAAAAATAGAAGGATTTTGACACACATAGCAGATTTTTCCATGCTAGAAAAACAAGGTTCATGAGCATCAATTATCTTCATACTCCCCCTTGATGCTGAGAGGGCTAACAATATGATCTCGAAGTGACTAAAATTGATCTCTTGCAACTACTTTGGTGAAGATATCTGCTAACTGATCCTGAGTGCTGATGTGTTTCAATTCAACTTCCTTCTTCTGTACTAAATCATGGATGAAGTGATACTTCAAATCAAAATGCTTTGTTCTACTGTGATGAACTAGATTCTTTGCTAACTTGATGGCACTTACATTGTCATAATAAATCATTGTAGGTTGAATTTGCTTCTCTCCAATTTCTTCTAAAACTTTTCTAAGCCAAAGAGCTTGTGTACCTGCCGAAGTAACTGCAACATACTCTGCTTCTATGGATGATAGAGCAACCATACTTTATTTTTTAGAACTCCAAGTAATCAAACCAAAACCAAAAGAGAAACAATTTCTAGATGTAGACTTATGGTCATCCATACGACCTCCCCAATTTGAATCACTAAAGCCAACGAGATTGAACCTTTTAGAAGAGTAGTAATGAATATCAAAATCTAGAGTGCCTTTCACATACCTCAAAATTATTTTAACTTCCTTCATGTGTATTTCTAATGGATTTGTCATATACCTTGAAACAAGTGAAACTGAATATGCAATATTAGGCCTTGTGTGGGTTAGAAACATCAAACTCCCAACTATACTTCTATAAGTTGTCTCATCAACTAATTCAACACCATCATTCCTACTCAACACAACTCCATGAGCACTTGGAGTGGAGTATGGTTTACAATCAACCATGTCAAACTTCTTCAACATATCTTTGGCATATTTGGTTTGGCAAATGAAAATTTCACTCTTACATTGATAAACCTCCATTTCTAAAAAATATTTCATAAGACCAAGATCTTTCATTTCAAATTCTTTCATCATAGCAATTTTGAACTCATCTTTCATGTTAGAACTACTACCCATATACAACAAATCATCAACATACAAGCTTATAATAAGAATATCATTACCTTCTTGTTTGTAGTAAAGGGTAGGTTCACTCTTACTTCTCTTGAAGCCATTCTCATGAAAGTATCCATCAATCCTAGCATACCGTGCTCTTAGTGCTTGCTTGAGGCCATACAAAGCCTTCTTCAATTTGTACACATGATTCTCTTTTCCTTCCACTTGAAAACCTTGTGGTTGTTCTACATATACTTCCTCTTCTAAGCACCCATTCAAGAAGGCACTTTTCACATCCATATGATGTATGCTCCAATTCTTTTGAGCTGCTAATGAAATCAACATTCTGATGGTCTCTTGTATTGCAATTGGTGCAAATGTCTCTTCATAATCAATCCCATACTTTTTGTGTGAAGCCTTTAGCAACTAATATTTCCTTATACTTTTCAACACTTCTTGTAGATCCATTTGGTGCCAATCTTCTTCTTGTCATGTGGAAGCTCTGTAAGCTCCCAAGTATCATTCCTATGAAGGGAATCCATCTCTTCTTGCATTGCTTGCATCCAAACCTCATTAGTACATGCTTCTTCAAAACATGATGGTTCAAAATCAGCCTTCGTAAATAAAGAAAAATTAACTATCTCACCTATTGTAATTTCTTCATGTGCTTGATTGGCATCCTTTGATAAATATCACTCAAACTTCTTACCTTCCTTCTAGAACTTGGAGTTGAAGTTTGAATTGTAGAATTAGACAAGGGGCTACTTGGTGGATTTATAGCACTTGGAATAACAACATTAGTGGGATGCTCATGATCAACATCATCATTCAAAATAGATTTTGACTTCTCCATATGGTCTTTTTGATGACCATAAACTCCCCCTTCATCAAAAATCACATCTCTTGAAACAATAAGATTATTAGTGAGAGGATTATATAACCTGTAAGCTTTGCTTTCCTCACTATACTCAACAAAAATACATGACTCACTTTTTGCATCTAACTTTTGTCTATTTTGATTAGGTACATGAGCATAGGCTAAACAACCAAAAACTTTGAAATGATTAACATTAGGCCTTTTCTCATACCATGCTTCATAAGGAATCATCTTCTCAAGTGCACTGGTGGGACTTCGATTGAGAATGTGCACTGATGTAGCAACTACATCTCCCTAATAAGAGTTACTCAATCCCTTGGTTTGTAACATGCTCCTTGCAATTTCAACCACTTTCTGGTTTTTCCTTTCAGCTACCCCATTTTGTTGAGGTGTGTATGCAATGGTGAGTTGCCTCCTTATGCCATTCATATCACAATAATCTTTAAAGGCTCTTGAACAAAATTCACCTCCATGATCAGTCCTTAAACATTTGATTTTGCACCCTTTCTCATTTTCCACAAGTGCTTTGAACCTCTTGAATGTATCAAGGGCTTCATCCTTAGTCTTCAAAAAATACACCCAACATTTTGTGAGTAATCATCAATAAAAGTGATAAAATATGATGACTTACTCAAACTCTTCGTTTGCATAGGTCCATAGATATATGAATGAACAAGTTGAAGGGGGTGATGGGCCCTCCATGTAGTGCCTTTTGGAAACTTTTCCCTTGCATGCTTTCCTTTAGCACATCCTTCACAAACCTCCTTGTGCTCTTCAACCCTGGGCAAACTAGAAACTAATGCCTGTGAGGTCAGAAGCTTCAAACTATGAAAATTTAAATGGCCATACCTTAGATGCCACAACCAACTTGTATCCTCATATGCCATATTGGAAAGGTTGCTGTTATGTTCACCAAATCTCAATGGGAACATCCTATTTTTTCGTCATAGGCACAACTATGACCATTTTATTTCCTTGACTCTTATCATAAATTGTACATTTCTTATTTTCAAAAGCAACTCTATAGTTCTTCCCACACAATTGTCCAACACTTAACAAATTATGTTTTAACTCAGGAGTGTAATAAAATGTCTTTAACACTCTTCATACCTTCTTTTGTGTGGACCTCCATAGCTCCTTTTGCAGCAACCACCAATGATTTATCATCACTAAGCTAAATCTTTGACTTGAAACTTTCATCCTTTGTTGAAATCAACTTCCCATTTCCTGACATATGGTTAGAGCATCCAAAATCTAGGTACCAAACATCTTTAATAGTATTTTCACCTTTAGAATAAGATAAAAATAAATTATCTGGAGGATTTTCATCACTTTCTTGAGCATAATTAACACTTTTACTTTCTTTTAATCTACATTCTCTTTCAAAATGACCATACCTATTACAATGGTAACATTGAACATTCCTTTTATCAAATCTTCCTCTACCTCTTCCTCTGGAACCACCTCTTCCTCTTGAGCCACCTTTGCCTCTACCTCTTGAATTATTTTGATTTTGACCCTTACCTTGGCCTTGATTGCTTTTGCGACTACTGCTGCCATCTTCATTCTTTGTGATTTGTACTTTGGAGGAAAAGTCTTTCTCAACATTTTCTTCAAAAGAATCTTTTAGTTTTTCTTCATGTGACATCAAAGTTCCAACGAGGTGATCGAACTGAAGGGTTGTCAAATCCTTGCTTTCTTCTATGATGATAGCAACACGATTCCATCTTGGTGTGAGAGTCCTCAACAACTTTTTTATCATAACCTCATTGTTCACAATTTCACCAAGTGTAGCCATCTTATTGACCACATCTTTTACTCTGACACAATATTCACTCACACTTTTAGCTTCTTGCATCTTTAAATTCTCAAACTCTCTCTTCAATCTCTACAGCTTGACAACTTTGATTTGATCACTACCTTGATAAGCTTCTTTTAGAGTCTTCCAGGCATCTTCAGCTGTTGTTGCACTTACAATTTTGGGAAATAGAATCTTATCTAGAGCTATTTGAATATGAAACAAGGCTTGAAAATTCTTCTTTTTATCCTCCTTTCTAGCTGTTCTTACATTCGCTGTGAGAGCATTCCAATCAGTTGGCTCCTGGTAACTTGATTCAACAATCTCCCACAAATATTTTCCTATCAAAAAAGTCATCATTTTAATGCTCCAATAATCATACTCATTTCCATCAAATTCTGGAATGGGCAAGGTGTTAGAATTCAACATGATAATCTTTGGTGAAATTCCAACTACAAGATCTTAAACCCAAAAGAAAATACCTACTCTTATACCAATTGTAGATTCAAAATTGAATCCTCTGTTTCTCATAGCCAGCTGATAAGCTCATATAATTTAATAGAAAACAAATGAAACACAAAAATTACTTACAACTTAGTGAGTATCAATGAACATATAAAACTAGATTAATCACACAATGAATTTGTGAAAACAGAGTGCTCTGTTTCTTATCAAACATATTCTTGTATTGCATCTTTAAAAAAAATAGGATGATATATAAAGATTTAAGATGCAGCCTCAAAAAACAGTACGATGCCCTCTAAAGAAAAAACAAAAAAAATACAGATGTTTTATCCTTATTACAAAGAAAACTAAGCATGTAGCGCATGCTTTATTTAATGAAAGCTGAAAAACAAAGCTTTAAAAGAAACTATTTTAAAACTAAACTGCTAGCTAAAAATAGAAGGATTTTGCCACGCATAGCAGATTTTTCCATGCTGAAAAAATAAGGTTTGTGAGCATCAATTATCTTCATGGTAATCATGGGAGACTTTGTCATGTTGGAGGGGAAAATGCTAACCTGAGGGCACAACTTCCCTCTTTCGATTTTCCTTTGTTACAGAGAAAACCCCCGTTGTAATAGTTGGAGAGCGGTACTGCCCATTTATCTTTATCAATGAATTGGGTACCAGATTGGAGGATCCTAAGATTCAGCTGATGGAGTGTCCCTTCTACAAAATGGATCTAGAAAAGTTGTGGGAAGTGATATACTTTACTCAAGGTATGACGGGAAAATATATTGATGTGGACAAAACCTTAAATGTAGAAGAAGCACTATTTTTTGGAGAAGTAGTAACTGAGGGAATTAGAGATAATGAAGGAAGTGTTTTGTTTAAAGGCGTGGGGAAGCAATCAAGAAAGACTACTGGTGTGAAACTTAGCTGGCCCATCATTGCCAAAATGAGGGCAGATCAAGATAGATATGGATTAGAACGAGGAAGAAGAAATGTAAGAGTGAATTTAGTGGCATTGGGACGGAGGGAAAGTTTTCCTGTTATGTTGTAGTGGAAAGATATGTATTGAAAAGAATGGATGGGAGCATTGCCCACCCTTATTCATTCAGAAATTTGAAGCAAATCCAGGGGAAGTGGGAAGTTTGAGGGGAAAAATTTAACTGGTTTCATACTTTCTATTTAGTTTTTGGAGGATCATTATTTTATTTTAAGAACAATAATTTTGTTAAAAAGGCATCAAATCATTTATGTTTGTATTTCTAAATTGGCCCCTAATAGACAATGTGATTTCCTTCTCTGTGTGGTTTAAAATATGTATATGATCATTTTTAAGGTATTAGATTTAGTTAAAGAAAGAGGTTTTCAGATGGTGGTGAAACTAGTATAATGTTTTAAAAAAAACTTAATATTTAAGTTTTGATAAAAGCATTCTGTTATATTTTTTTGAAGGCATTTTATTTAAACTGTTACAAATAGATATGACAATCAATTTACCAATGGTAATGTGTAAGATGATACAGATTATGTAATTCAATCGAGAGAATATGTCAATTCATGTTTAATGTCAAAAGTTTTGATAATACTATAATAAAGATATAAATAATATTTTCTTCTTATATAACTGTGGATTTTAATTAAAAAAAATTATATATGAAAAGATAATTCAATAAATAATTATCTATATATAACAATAATCTAAATTTTAAATAATATATTTAACCAATATACAACATTTCATTTAAAAGAAGGAAGTTTTAGCTGATAACATTTGTTTATGATACAAAAAGGAGGATTTTGTTATATCTGTCTGCCATTAGAAGAGGGTTAAAAAGATCTTTCTTGGCCAGTTTTAAATTACTGTGTTTGAAGGTAAAACCTAGTTGGAATGATAGGCAGAAAACGTAGCCGCCATGTGAAGAAAAGATCATGTTTTTAATTTGCTGTAAGCAAAACGTTGTCCATGCATGGCTATAGACTGTGGAAAGTAAAATGGATGGTAGCATAGGTGCAAGCAATATCTATGATGTGTGGTTTTCTTTTCATGTACATCTTTGCTAGAAATGATTTATGCATATTTTAAATCTATGTTTTTAGGATAGGAAAATAAAGTACATATAGGTTAGGAAAATAAAGTATTTTTAATAAATTTTATTTTTGAGAAAATAATTTATGAAGACAAATTTAATTTAATTTCATAAACATTGTCAAATATTTATTAGTTATAGATTTATATGTATATGTAAAATATTGTGAAATTTAGTCTTGTTTTATATATGAAAATTGTGTTGAATTATTAATAGTATATGGTTTGAAATCTTTATACTTCTCTTATTTTTCTAAATTTTAATTTTTACTATGTTGAAAATTATAAAAATGTTTCAAGTCTTATTTTTTTTTATGATATTGTAGATTGAAAATGAATTCATCAAATTGGTATGAAATTATATTGAATAAAGTGTAATTGAGATTTAGTGAATAATTATATCTTGTGAGCTAGAAAATCTTAATATAAATCATACCACTCTCATTAAAATGTTTCATATCTACAATGGCCGTGTTTTTATTTTCATGGCATTAAAAATCAATTATTACAAATAGATAATATGTCACAGTGAATATTAAATACATTTGGAGAAACTAATAAGAGTTATTGTGGTTAAAAAAGTAATTTTGTTAGGAAAATGAATATATTTTACTTGCTAAGAAAATATTAAGGAATATGGCCAATAAAATATAATTTCTTAGATTAATATTTAATATGATTTTTAAAATTTTTTTTTAATAAAAAGGGGTAAATTTTTTATTTAAGATTAGAAAGCAACATTACAACGAAAGGAAAGGACCGAGGTCCCAAGGAAAAACAAGCAAAATAACCAAACTAAGATAAAACATCCAGGACCATCATCCGTCACCATTCCCATCCCTATCCTCAACAAGAATATTCATTAAATCAAGACGGAGCTCCTGAGGAACCAACTCCCACTCCTCAATTCTCCATCCCTTAGCATTCTCAGAAGCCCATTTTGCTAGGAAATCAACTGCCCTATTCCACTTCCTTGGAATATGGACAAAATTCACTACTTCCATCAATGAACTAACCCACATAATTTGTTGCACAACCCTAGCCAACTGCCAGCTGACATTTGCCACTTTCCGCTCAATAAGAAAATTGATCAAGATCTAGGAATCAGATTCACAAACAATCCTTCTCCATCCCAATGCATGAACTCTCTCAAGAGCGCCAAGAATAGCCAACCTGATAGGGAATGGGGTTGGAGGAATCACTCACTGATTCCTGCTCTAGGCCTTTCCTTAATAGACCTCCTTGGTGTTTGCTTCACCAATCTAACCTATAGGTTCCTACACTTGACTAGGAACCCCTGGTTTGTCTCACCAACCCCTCTTCTACCACAAACTCCAACCACCAAGTTCACCTTGGTTCATTTCCACAACTCTTCCTTAGCCTTTACACCATACTAAAGGCCAATCTTCCTCAATGCTCCAATACTCTTGCAGGGGTGATGAAATTTCATGAAAAGCTTCAAACTATCCTCCAAAGATGTCTGAACATCCCCCAAGACTTCAGCTTCCCATCGCTTGCAATAAACCTACTCCTAGGGTTTGGAAGGCTAATAGCCTTTGAGCCCCTATTAGGTCTCCTACACCAACAAAACTAGTTATAACTCACAGAAATCAAAAGGACTTGCCATTCTTTTCTCAAGGTTCTTAATTCATAAGGTTAACACTCAAGGATTTTTGAGGTTTCGGCCTTCTACTATCTGTACAAAGCCATTACTTGAACTAGACCAAAAACTAGGGTTTCTTTAAGCCTTTCCTGGCAGCTTGCAAACTCCCAATTGGTTCACACACCAAATGAATAGTTGGAACCTTCTCCTTCATGTAGTAACTAGATAACACACAACCCTAACTCCTCCCATAAGGAAATCATCCAAAATCTGATCACCCCTGCAAGAAAAGTGACCTGCACAACTTTTCCTAGCCGGACATGCACTGGCTCGCCTAGGGCATCAAAATGCTAGCAATTCTTGCAACCACACAAACCCTACGTATTAATATATGTACAAGCATGGAGCTAGGGCACATTTCCCAAAAGGTCGTATAGTTTGTATGGTGGGAAGGTGCTCTAAGCCTCCATTTATTCAACACTGCCTGTTTCAGGCCAGTAAGCACAAGAAACCAAAAATATTTACAAAAATAAAGAAAGATAGAAAATAAAAGCTACTAAATGGTACTTAAAGCTTGATATTAACCTACATTACATCCTCCATTAATGACAAAATCATATCTAATCCATTTTAGCACTATTAAAGAACAAAAACCAGGAAAACAATGGCAAGAACGTTGTTTTTCTTCAACTTCTAAAAACACAGTCCGTACAATAAACTTCCAACCTTTCAAAAAAGTTGAGGCAACATTTAAATATGCTTCTCAAAATATTGAGCTTCTTGGGTCAAGCCTTTAGATGACCTAAAGATGCAAAATATAAAACCCACTGTGTTTTCAAAACTTTAGCAATTTCTACAACTCAGCCAAAATGAAGATCTAAAACTACTTAACTCTTGTCCACCCTTTTCAAAAAAAAAAAAAAATCCCTAATATCACCACTAGATGGTCTACATGACCTTATGAAAAACAAAATCAAAACAAACCCTCTAGGTTTCTTCTTTACCTAGGAAACTGCCAGTTGCTCCTTAGGTGCTCCTGCACCATTCTCCCCCTCTCAGCTCAAACACTAAGGATTAGAACATGGAGAGATCAGAGACACATCAATGCCTTGCTTCTTAAAGTCTACTTATTCTACCCAGATAGCTTCAAATTCATGCTTGTTCTTCCATTTGACAAGATGCTCCATGTACACCTTGTGCCTTGTAGCCTTCTTCACTCTTGACTCCAAGATTTTCTCTGCTTGTAGCTTGTCTGGAGTTGGTATGGACATGTTTCTGATGCCCTTGAAGATCTCCTTACTATCCTGGTCCAAATCCTTGACTATCCCTTTGTACTTGATCAAATTAGCAACATTGAACACCGGTGAGATCCCTAGATCAATAGGTAACTCCACCTTATATGCATTCTACCCATACTTGGCCAATACCTTGCAGGGACCCACTCTCTTCATCTACAAATTGGTTGAAATTCATTTTTTCAACCTTGATTTGTTAAGGTGGACCATAACATAGTCCCCTACTTGAAATTGCACATCTTTCCTTGACATATCTGCCTTCTCCTTCACTTTTTGTGTAGCCTCAATAACTGTCCTCTTAACCTGTTCCTGGATCTCTTTCATGGTCTGAGTGAAGTCTTCTGCATGTCCACTCCTATTCTCCATAGATCCAAGGTCTCTAAGTTCACAAATTCCTCTTGGGTGCATCCCATACACTACTTCAAATGGATTCTTCCCTATGGTTCTGTTTACACTGTCATTATAGGCATATTCAGCTTGTGAGATAACCATATCCCATGTTTTTCCATACTCCTTGGTTAGACAACTTAAAAGATTACCCAACACCCTGTTAACCACCTCTGTTTGACCATTGGTCTGAGGATGGTAAGCTGATCCAAATAAAAGATTTGTTCCCAATCTGCTCCATAGAGTCTTCCAAAAATGACTCATGAACTTCACATCTTTGTCAAAAACAATGCTTAGAGGCAAGCCATGGATCCTTACAACCTCCTTGAAGAAAAGGTGAGCTATGTAGCTTGCATCATGAGTAGTTTTGCAGGGAATAAAATGACTCATCTTACTAAATTTGTCCACCACAACATAAACACTGTCAAAACTAGTCTTGGTCTTAGGAAGACCTATTGCAAAATCAATGCTCACACACTCCCATGGTCTATTAGGAATGTGCAAGAGTTGATATAAACTAGCATTGCTAGCTCCTCCTTTAGCTTTCATGCACACAACACACTGTTCCACATACCTCCTAACATCTCTTGCCAACTTAGGCCAATAATAAAACCTTTGCACTAGTTCTAAAGTATTATTGATGCCAAAGTTCCCACTAAGACTGCCATTATGATTTTACTGAATCAGATTTTCCCTCATTGACCCTCTTGGAACACATAACTAATTACCCTTAAATAACAGTCCATTTTGCAATGTATACTTAGAATATTGGCTATGAAAATGATTCTCAAAATCTGAACATACCTTGTAAGCTTCTGAGAAGTCTTCGTCTTCACCATAGAGGTTTTTGAAACTCTCTAATCCGAGGCTCTTAAGCTGTATCTCTTGCACTGTTAACATTCTTCTGCTTAATGCATCTACAACCTTGTTCATTTTTCCTTTCTTGTGCTTGATGGTAAAAGTAAAAGCTTGGATGTATTCCATCCATTTCAAATGCCTATTACTTAGTTTTTCTTGGGTGTTGATTTAACTAAGTGCCTGGTTATCAGTAAAAACCACAAACTCTTTGGGCAACAAATAATGCCTCCACTTCCTAAGGGACTGCACTAAAGCATATAATTCTAGATCATAGGTAGATTACTTTTGTTTGGCTTTGTTGAGCTTTTCACTAAAGAATGCCACATGCCTACCTTCTTGACTAAGTACTCCTACTGCTACTCCACTTGCATCACACTCAACTGTGAACAACTTGTCAAAACTAGGCAATAATAGAATGGGTTGAGTTGCCACTTCTTGTTTCAGTTTCTCAAACCCTTTATCATATTGAGTCCACTTAAACTTTTTTTTCAGACCACCTTTGATACTATCTAGGACTGGTGCACATATACCACTAAAATTCCTTATGAATTTTCTATAGAACTGAAACAAACCATGAAAAATTCTTACCTTTGTTGCTGTGGTTGGTGTGGGCCAGTTTAGGATGGCTTCCACCTTGCTTGGATCCATCTTTAACGTTCCTTGAGATACTGTAAAACCCAAGTACACAAGTTCTTGCTTGAAGAACTCACACTTCTCAAGATTGATTTCCAACTTCTCCTCTTGCAACCTTTTTAGAACCATCTCAACATGCTTGAAGTGTTCTTCTACTGTCTTACTAAAAATTAGTATGTCATCAAGATATACTACCATAAAGACCCTTGTGAAATCATTAAGCACTTCATTCATTAGTCTCATGAATGTGCTAGGGGAATTTGAGAGGCCAAATGGCATCACTTTCCACTCATATAACCCATCATTTGTCTTAAATGCTATCTTCCACTCATCACCATCCTTAATCCTGATTTGATGGTAGCCACTCTTGAGGTCCAACTTTGTGAAATACTATGCTCCTCCAAGACAATACATCAGGTCTTCAATTCTAGGAATAGGAAACCTATACCTAATGGTGATCCTATTTATTTCCCTAGAATCAGTACAAAGTCTCCACTTACCTCCTTTCTTGGTTGCTAAAACCATTGGCACTGCACATGGGCTGATGCTCTTTTGAATCAAGCCTTGATCCAATAATTCTTGTACTTTCCTAGCTACCTCTAGGTTCTGCTCAGGTGTAAGTTTGTATGATGCTTTGTTAGGCAATGAGGCTCTAGGTATGAAGTCAATTTGATGACTTATTTCTCTCTTTGGTGGTAAAGTTGTAGGTGTACCATCACTAACTATGCTCTTGTACTTATCAAGCAATCTTTGGATTGCTTTTGATAAGACTATCTTTTCAGCCTTTTCTTCCTCTTTGGACTACATCATGATCACATATCCTTCATTCCCTTGGTGTAGGTCCTTAAGGAACTCCTTACCACTGCTCAACATGATGTTAGGTGTCTTGGACTATCCTTCATCCTCTTCTAACAGTGACTGCAACTTGAAGGTTCTTCCATCCTTCTTGAATGAGATGGTGTTCTCTTTTCCATCACAAATGGCACTTCTATCATATTTCCATGGTCTTCCCAGTAGTAGATGGCATGCATCCATGGGTAATACATCACAAACCAACTTATCTTTGTAACCTCCAATTGAAAATTCCATTGTTACCTACTCATTAACCAAAACACTCTACCCTTTGTTTAGCCATGTGACCTTGTAGTTGTTATTGTGAGGTACCTTCTGCAATTTCAGCTTAGTTACTTCCTCCTCTGAGATTATATTTTCTTTTGAACCTAAATCTACAATGACTTTGCATACTTTTCCAAGTATCTTGCATCTTACTCTAAAAAGAGCTCTTCTTTGCTTAGGTTCCTCCTTGACTAGCTGCCTGATCAGAACTCTATTAAACATCAGATTCTCTTCTACCTCAGACTCTATGTGATTGATTTCAGATGCTTTAGGACTCATGGTATCCTCTTGTGCATAGGCCACTCTCTTTTCATTGCTTGATGAGGAAGCTTTCTCTGGGCATCTATAAGCAGGGTGATCTAGTTGGTTACAATGATAACACTTCATGTTTGCAAAATAGGAACTGCTCCTGCCTACTCCTCTTCCTCTATTGTATCCTCCTTTTGAAGATGTTTCACCTCCATGCTCAGTGAGCTTTGCTTCTCCTTGATTTCTTTGGTCACTGCCTCTTCCTTGGTAACCACCATGCTGTCCTCTTTGATCTCTTTGATCTCTGCCTTTTCCTCTACCATTAGAAGACTAATCTTGCTTCCTCTTGTTCCTTTCTTTAATTTTTATAGCCAATTGATAACATTGGTGTACTGTCTTGGGACTTAGTAAAGCCATTTCCTCTTGGATATTCCAATTCAAACCATTGAGATACCTAGCCACTTTGAGACTCTCATCCTCTGTTACATTAGACCTCATACAAAGCTTTTGAAACTCTTTAGTATAAGTGTTTACATCTTGGTCTTTTTGTCTCAGACTTTGCCTCTTCTTGTGCAATTGAATCTCATAGTCATCTGGCATGTAGGATTCTCTTACCTTAGCAACCATTCCTTTCCAAGTTGATATGGGTTGTTTTCCTTCTTTCTCCCTCTCTATCTGAATAAACTCCACCATGTCAAGGCTGATCCTCTCAATCTTGACTTAGCAACCTTCACCTTCTGAGCTTCAGTGACTCCATCACACTCAAAGTGATTCTCCATGCCTTCTATCCAATCCATGACTAGGTATGGTTCCATCTTTCCACTAAAAAGTGGTATGCCTTCAAGTGATTTTCCACTCAAGGCTTTCAATGCCTTCAAGAAAGGCTCCTCCTGCAAAACAGGGTCAGGTTCAGGGGTCTTATCTTCCTCTACAACCTCTTCTTCTTTTGGAATTCTTCCCTCAAGCTGTGCATTCTTCACTCCTTCCTCAAGTTGGGCTATTCTTTCCCTCAATTGTTTATTATCTTCTTCTTGCTCTTCAACCATCTTGGCCAATTGTGCATTTGTCACCATGATGGTAGTATCACTTGACTCAACCTCTGACATATAAGATGCTTCCCAAATCTTTAGCTAGCTTTGATACCAATCTAATAAGGAATGGGGTTGGAGGAATCACTCACTGATTCCTGCTCTAGGCCTTTCCTTAATAGACCTCCTTGGTGTTTTTCTTCACCAATCTAACCTATAGGTTCCTACACTTGACTAGGAACCCCTAATTTGTCTCACCAACCCCTCTTCTACCACAAACTCCAACCACCAAGTTCACCTTGGTTCATTTCCACAACTCTTCCTTAGCCTTTACACCATACTAAAGGCCAATATTCCTCAATGCTCCAATACTCTTGTAGGGGTGATGAAATGTCCTAAAAAGCTTCAAACTATCCTCCAAATATGTCTGAACATCCCCCAAGACTTCAACTTCCCATCGCTTACAAGAAACCTACTCCTAGGGTTTGGAAGGCTAGTAGCCTTTGAGCCCCTATTAGGTCTCCTACACCAACAAAACTGGTTATAACTCATAGAAATAAAAAGGAATTTCCATTATTTTCTCAAGGTTCTTAATTCATAAGGTTAACACTCAAGGATTTTTGAGGTTTCAGCCTTCTACTGTCTGTACAAAGCCATTACTTGAATTAGACCAAAAACTAGGGTTTCTTTAAGCCTTTCCTGGCAGCTTGCAAACTCCCAATTGGTTCACACACCAAATGAATAGTTGGAACCTTCTCCTTCATGTAGTAACTAGATAAAAAACCACCCTAACTCCCTCCATAAGGAAATCATCCAAAATATGATCACCCCTGCATGAAAAGTGACCCGCACAACAACTTTTCCTAGCCGGACCTGCACTGGCTCGCCTAGGGCATCAAAATGCTAGAACTTCCTGCAACCACACAAACCCTACCTAATAATATATGTACAAGCATGAAGCTAGGGCACATTTCCCAAAAGGCCGTACAATTTGTATGGTGGGAAGGTGCTCTAAGCCTCCATTTATTCAACACTGCCTGTTTCAGGCCAGTAAGCACAGGAAACCAAAAATATTTACAAAAAAAAAGAAAGATAGAAAATAAAAGCTACTAAATGGTACTCAAATCTTTCTATTAACCTATATTACATCCTCCATTAATGAAAGAAACATATCTAATCCATTTTAGCACTGTTAAAGAACAAAAACCAGGAAAATAATGGCAAGAACGCTATTTTTCTTCAACTTCTAAAAACACAGTCCATACAATGAACTTCCAACCTTTAAAAAAAGTTGAGGCAACATTTAAATATTCTTCTCAAACCATTGAGCTTCTTGGGTCGAGCCTTTAGATGACCTAAAGATGCAAAATATAAAACACACTGTGTTTTCAAAACTTTAGCAATTTTTACAACTCAGCCAAAATGAAGATCTAAAACTACTTAACTCTTGTCCACCCTTTTCCAAAAAATAAAAAACATCCCTAATATCACCACTAGATGGTCTACATGACCTTATGAAAAACAAAATCAAAACGAACCCTCTAGGTTTCTTCTTTACCTAGGAAACTGCCAGTTGCTCCTTAGGTGCTCCTGCACCACAACCCTTCCACTAGGTTGATGGTTTATGCCCCTTCATAGATTGAAAAGAGGAAGATCACCGAGCCCAAGGAATCCCTACCAATCCCCCCAATACTAGCTGGTCCTAGATTTCCCCTTGAAGATCCATCAATATTAATCTTCAAAACACCAATTGGGGGAAGCTGTCATTTTCCAACCCTATGAATTTTCTGCTTCTCTCGTCATCCTCTCTTAACCCTCACCAAAGCTAATGACAACCCTTGAATCCCCAATCACTCCACCAACTCGGTATCTCTTTTTGCTAAAGGGAATTCCACTTCACACCTAGCTTCCACTATTTCCTGAACCATGCCCAATAATCTTTGCTAGATTTGTTGCACCAGCCTCTATTCTCCATGAAATATCCTCCAATTATGTTCCAACCAAATCTACCACAACAAGAATATAGGCCCCACAAACTACACCTCCTACAAAAAGGAGGCCATAGAAGGGGGTTTACCCATCCCTTGCCAAAATTCAATCAAGGAGAAAGCATGAACATAAGGAATTTTCCAAACACCCCACCAAAAATGCCAAAGCTAGAGGGAAAAAGGGCAATGAAAAAAAAAGTGAGTAGAGTCTTCCTCATTAGCCCCACACATAACATAGACTGAAGGACCCTAGAATCCTCTCTTCTGAATGTTATCCCAAGTCAAACACTTATTCTAGGCCAACATCCAAAGAAAGCAATTACATTTTGGCCAAGATAACTTGTTCCAGATGTTCTTCCACCACTAAATTTCTTCCCCAGCCAACCTATGAGACAATAACACAGTATAACCAAAGGCAACAATATATATCCCCTTAGGATTGGGGGACCAAGCAAGCACATCATCATCTCAGAGAGAGCTACATCTTCTATTGGAGAGGATACTTTGCAGCTCAACACAATCCTCCTGCAAACCAACATCCGACCACTCATCAAGGGACTTCCATTTGGCCACCTCCATCTTACCACACGAGGAAAAGGACTTAAAATCACTCACCCATGACCAATCAACCTCAAGAAATCTTTGGAAAATATTCAACAAGTTGGGAAATTGACAGATGATGGGAGGAAAACCATCCCAAGAATCAGACTTGAACTGGGCCTCAGTCCCCTTCTTTCAGATCCAAAATAAACCTTCCTTAATAAGTACAACCCCTTTTTTGAGGGTACCCCATATCATTGAGCCCTTCCCCACAAGGGGGTACCTAAAAATATTGAGTTGAGGGATCCCTAAGAGATACTTCTGAGAAAGAATCTTGGCCCAACTCTTATCCTGCTCGTTACACCAATGCCAATATAGTTTCGCAGCTAGAGCCTCCCCAGTCAATGCCGACTGCCTCAAACCTAGGCCACCATATTGTTTTGGACTATAAACAACCTCCCATCTAACTAGACTCCAAGAAACCAACCCATAAAAAATGTCTCACCACTGAATCTAGGTCCTTAAGAAAGCCCATAGGGGCAACCTGGAGCATGCATCTGTAAATGGGAAAAGCCTACACCACTGACTTGATCAACTAGACACGACCAACAAAGGATAACCATCAATGAGTCCAATGATTAAATTTCACCCAAAATTTATCCAAAATAATTTTCCAAGACTCCCTAGGTAGTCTATGCACTGAGATAGGGATATCAAGGTAAGTCAAAGGGAGAGTCTTGATCTGAAATCTCAAGGTTTGGGCGATCCTCTACTGAATGGGGCCCAGAGTGTTGAAGAAGAAAATGGAAGACTTTCCCTCATTAACTTTTTGATCGAAGGAAACTAGGTAAACATCCAACACTCTTCATAAATTAGAAGCCTCTCACATTGTAGCCATCCCCATCAAAGCGGTATCATCTACAAATTGTAGGTGAGTTTGTGGAGGTAAGGTGCCACCCCATCGCCAACGTTGAATAAGACCAGACTCCACATTCCATCTGATCCATCATCCCAAACCTTCAGCCAATAGAATAAACAAGTAAGGGGAAACAGGGTCCCCCTGATGAAGCTCCCTAGAAGCACCATGTAACTTAGAGTGACTCCCATTGATAAGGACAGAGAAAGAGACTGAAGTAACATAACTCATAACCCATTGAATCCACTCTTCTGCAAAACCAAAAGCACCAAAAACCTATCGAAGGAAGGACCACCAGACTCTGTCATAAGCCTTAGCCATGTCCAATTTGATAAACATTGCCTTTTCTTTAGCCTTGGCCATAGAATGGATGATCTCAGTTGCAATAACAATCCCATCCAAAATCTGCCTACCCTCTACAAAACCACTTTGCTCCTCGGAGATCAGCTCCTCAAGCCCCTTTTTCAACCTTTCAACAATAAGTTTAGAAATAATTTTATAAATTACATTACATAAAGAAATGGGCTGGAATTGGCTTAACCTATCTGCCCCCTCACTCTTGGGAATAAGAGCAAGAAAGGTAGCATTTAGAGCCCTTAGGATCTGCTTATTTTGTTGAGATTCTTGAACAACTGCCAAGAGGTCAAATTTGATAATATCCCAGAATTCTTGGAAAAACTCAATTGGGAAGCCATTAGGACTAGGCACCTTCCCTTTCTTCATATTGAAAACAATCCCTTCAAGCTCTTCAAGTGAGATATCACTCATGAGTTGTTGATTCAATTCTCTAGACACAAGAGAGGGGATACAAGAAAGAACCTGTGCTTCCTCAGGAGACCTCCCTTGTGAGTCCTCCCTAAAAAGAGATTCAAAATATTGCATCACCTCCCTCAAGATTTCAGGGAAGGAGGAAAGATGTTCTCCCTTGTCATTCACCAAACCAGAGATAGAATTACCATGTTGCTTGGCTTTCACTAAATTGAAGAAAAAAGTTGTATTCTTATCCCCTTTCTGAAGCCACTCAATTCAAGCCTTTTGTTTCCAATACATTTCCTCACGTGGCTCCCATTCCTCAAGTATTTTCACAGCTTGAGCCTCATCCTAAAGCAGCTCAGTCGTCACCCCATCCTCCCTTAACCTCCTCGTGATACCATCCAAATCAGCCTGATCCATCACCTTTGCATGGAAGACATTCCCAAAGCACTAACGATTCCACCGCTTGAGCTGATATTTAACATGTTGAAGAAGCTTAGCAAAGGAATACACTGTTGTGCCATAAGCTAGTCTACCATTCTTCCACTAGTTAGTCACATAAGCATTCAAAGATGGGTCTTGCAACCACATGAGCTAAAACCTAAAAGAGGGCATACAAGGCACACAAGTTGACTCAGTAGCAAGCTTAATAGGCTAGTGGTCTAACCCTCTCCAATCCAAGATCTCAAAGAAATAAGACCACATCCCTCCTACCCAATAATAGGAAACCACGAATCGATCCAATCTTTCTACAATACAGTAATCGCCAACCCGATGATTGTTCTAGGTGAACTGACCATTGTTGGGTTTGATATCAACAAGATTCAAAGTATTGATACTGTCACTAAGTAGTAGCACAAAGGGCTCCAACCTTCCAGTACCACCTTGCTTCTTAGCCAACTCACAAATAGCATTGAAATCTCTAGCCATAATCCATGGATGAAAAGGTGTCATTTTGCGGATAAGTCTGATATGGGACCACAAACCTTGTTTACCCCAAAAATCTGTACGAGCATATATAATAGAAAAGAGAATAACCTCCCCTATCTCAAAACTAGTAGCAATCATAGACATAAAAGATTTAGAAGACATCCACCAAAGAGGTTGGATCCTCCATGGATTCCATAAATAGGCTAGACCCCTAGAAGCTCCATGAGCTCCAATGCACTGTCACTCCCTGCTCCTCCACAACTTAGGTGCCAAACCTTGCATATTCTCAACAGATAACTTAGTCTCTTGCAAAAAGAAAACATCAGGATCTTGACTTCTAACTAAATCATGAACCGCTTTTTGTCTAGGGCCGTTGTTCAAGCCCCTTACATTCCATGAAAGAACAATCATTTCAAAGGGCTTGAAAAAAGAGAATCCAAAGTCTTTACTAACCCTGACTCCACCAAATTCTTGCCTGTCAGTTTAATCCTTTCCACATCCTTTTTTCTGCTAGGTTTAGTAAATTTCTCTGCCCTGCCCTTCTTAATATCCTTCTGCATGATGCCTAATTTGGGGGGAGGTTTGGTCTTCCTAGTTGAGTCCAAACCAATGTTCCTCCCATGAAGAGAAGAATCCTCACCAACTATTGGAACAACGACTGAGGGGGTTTGAACCTCTGAAACCATCATCTACTGATCAACATCCATGTGTAGAGAATTATCCCTTTGTGGATCCATAGAAGAATCAAGAACAAGATCCTCCGGAGCTAAGCCCTCAAGCCCTTGATCCAGGTTGATCAAACCCAGGTTCACCTCCTGTTGGCTGAGATCATCCAAAACCTCAAATATGTTAAAAGTACCTTCATCTTGCCTTTCTTTAAAAGGTCTCTTTTGACCCCTATTTTTATTTCGAGCCTTGACCAGAGCAAAACCATCAGTAGCGCCTAACTCATCAGGAGAATTTCTCTTCCCCTTATCTTTCCCAAGAAGATTGCAAGGAGGTTGTGAAGGCTAGGACTCCATAGGCTTATACCTTGGACATCTCCTTTGCAAATGGCCATATTCTCGACATAGCCGACAATGAAAAAGAAGAGTTTCATAGTCCAAATGTTGCACCCAAGAACAAGGTCCCACACACATATCTATTGCATCAGGAAAAGACCTACTTAGATCAATTTCAACACAAATGCATGCAAATGTCATTACCTTTTTACCCAAAGTCTGCGATGAAGTCCCAACTGGTTTTCCAAGCACTAAGGCCAACAAGTGTAGCACATCCTCTTAACAGCATTCCACTGGGAACCTAGGTAAACGAACCCACACCAAGACACGATGTGGAAGCTCCTCAGCGGGGTTAAATCTTGCATGCCATGGCTTGATAAACAACCCTACCTTATTATGAAAATAAGGGCCTCCCTCAAAAATCCTATTGCGATCAACAATGCAATTAAAAGTAACCATGAAATAATTGTTTGCCAACAACATTATCTCCATTTCCCCCTCTGACTCCCATGTCCTCTTGATCTGGGGGATATTTTTAGTGGAAATTGAAGTGTCTCATTTCTCTCCAGAATCTGCACCATCAGAAAGAGATCGACGTCCTAATTCCAATGCAAGTTGAACGGAGCGAAAAGGAGTCTGCTTGTGCAAGTTATGGCCAGTCAAACCTTAAGTCAAACTAGGATCAAGGGGCATCCAGGAAGTGAAAAAAATAATGTCATCAAAAGTTGTCAAATTTGACATCATCGTGAAGAGATTATAGCCAGCTTTCTAACACAACTCATTTCATCGAAATCTGACATCGTATGCTCGAGTTACAAATAGTCAAAGGTTGGTTGACTTGATGATACAGTTGATGATGTCAACAGGATGACGTGTTCATCTGTACAATACATAATCCAAATGGATGAATTTGAGCAATACACGTGGCAGTTGAGTCACCCATATGGAACCAATTAGAAGCTGACATGTGTCCATCCGTACAGGTGACATGGCATCTCCGTATTCGGTCAGCATACAAGTGGCAGTTGAGTCAGCATGCACGTGGCATTCCATACATACAGTCAGTAGATAAGATGACATGGCAGGATAGGTGGCTACCTAGTCAACAAGTGATGTGGATGGGTTTGGTGAATTATCTCCTGACACGTGGCATCCGAGTCATCGAACGGGTTGCAATGATGTGTTGTAGTTACCCAGTGAGGTGTTGCTGCGTGGCACTTTTTTGGTACGCCGTGTGTCCAATATTTCCTTCGTCGGCTTCGATCAAATTCATTTTATTCAACAAAAATATGTTTAACAGGTTTGAACCCGTGACGTCCCTCCAATACTCGGTCATTTACACCGTTGCACCGGCAACGGTTTCCTCAAAAAATATAGATCTCAGTTTTGTTTTGTTATGTATTCCATGTGGAGGTGAAAACAAAAAAGAGGTTGGCAGGGTTGGAACCCCCGACCAACCATTCACCAAAACTAGTCTCTACCGACGGGCCACCAATGCCTCTCTAAATACATGTGGACTCGCATTTGTTTTGTTGTATGTGTTGGCCCGAGGCCACAACAAAATAGCTTATTTTTGTAAAAAAAATCACCCTAACCTCCTAATCTAAAAGGTTCTAGAGGACAAATGGGGAATGGTACGATGGATTTAGGGTGGTTAGGAATTTATTATCTTTGTTAAGCCTTATTTGGCTAATTTCATGTATAAAAGGGGGTGTAAGGTGAGAGTGGAGGTGAAGTTTTTTTCAGGTGATGAAGTCTTGAAGTTGAGGTGATGAAAGAGAGGTCTTGTAGAGATTCTTTGTGCCATTCTTGTACATCAGAGCGCTGTTATGCTGCCAAAGTGCTTGAAGAATGGTTGTGGTGCTTTTGTAATTGATTTTGGAGTTAATCGGATTGGTCTCTCTATTGGAGTGGACCTGGAGACGTAGTCACATTTGTGACGAACTCCATTACCAATTTGTTTGCACTTTTTCTCTCCTCTCTCATGTTCTTATTTGTCACTTTAATTTTCAGTTTTTAATGCATAATTACGTTAATGTATGCATGAATTTGTAATTCCACAAAGTTGTTGAAATTAAGCATTCAATACTGCAAATAGTCTAGATCCATATACAGATCAAGTGGTATCAGAGCTCAGTTGACTATTATTGCAGTTATTTGTTTTTGAATGCTGACAAGATCCAGGATTCAGAAGGGTGAAGGCAAGCTCGAAGACTTTGATCCTGAGATTGGGAAGCGTAGAACATTTTTGAAGATGTCTGTTTCTGGAATGGAGGTTCTTGAAGAAATTAGTGAGAAGGAATTTTGAAGAGCATTCCTCGTGATGAAGGCTAAGGTGGACATTCTTTTTCAAGAGGGACAAGAACAAAAGGAACATGAATAAGGTTCGTCGAAGCAAGATGCTCATGAAGACAAGAGAGAGAAGCAACATGGAGATGGTGGCAAGCAACTAGATCACCCCTTTTCTTCTTCTCCTCCCTCTTCTCCTTCTCCTTCTTCTCCATCTTCTCCTCATTCTATTTCTCTTAATCCTTTCAAGAGTGGGTATAAGCCTATGATCAAGTTGGATGTAAAATTTGATTTACCAAAGTATTGTGGTGAACTTAATGCTGAAAAATTGGATGATTGGATTCAGCAAGTAGAAGTTTATTGTAGAGTCCAGAACCTATTAGATGATGTTGATAGGATCCAATTAGCTACTCTTCATTTAGGAGGTACAAATTTAACTTGGTGGGAGAGTAAGACTAAGGCAGAAGTTTCACAGCATGGTAGAGTCAGTTTAACTTGGGCAGAGTTTGTTAATGCTCTTAAGAAGCAATTTTATCCCCTAGGACATATGCAACAATTAATGATGGACTGGAAAATGTTTAGGCAAGGGAAAGGTCAAATTGTCCAAGAGTACACCCATGAATTCAAGAAAAGGGCTATTGCTTTGAATGTTCCTTTGTACACCCAAGACACTTTGTTGAAGTACATAGGAGGTCTGCATTCCTACCTTAGGCATTCTATTCTGGTATTGAACCCTTGTAATTTGGATGAAGTGTCTGTTCAAGCTATACACTTAGAGTCAAGGGGTAAAGGATCTTTTATTGACAAGTTTGATAATGATGTAAAGAAATCTTCTAAGAATGCAGAGACAGGGAAAGGAAAGAAGGCATCTACAGTTAAGAAGGATGATAAACTTTCTTGCACTCACTGTGATAGGAAGGGTCATGATGAAGAACATTGTTGGGAGTTGCATCCTGAATTGAAGCCTAAGTGGGTTCAGAGACGTAATCAGAATCAGAAAGGTAAGGAGAAAGCCACAAATTTTGTTTTGGATCTTGGTTCAGATTCAGATGATGAGACTAAGATAATAGCTATGGGTTTGAAAGGTAAAGCTCCTATTTCTGGTGTTTCTGTTGCTAGTTGTGCTTCTACTTCTAAAGTTAATGATGTCTTTGAAGATGTGAAGAGGAATGACCTTTTTCATTTAAGGGTTGTTGCTAAGAACACTAAAATTGATGCACTCATAGATAGTGGTTCTCAAGTGAATTTAATTTCAGAAAGTATTGTAAAGAACTTGGGATTGAAAGCTACACAACATAAGAAACCTTATCCACTAGGCTGGATTTGTGAAAATGATAAGTTGCAAGTAACAAGACAATGCACCTTAAGATTCGCAATCACCAGTAAGTTTGTGGATGAAGTACAGTTTGATGTGGTTCCACTGGATATCTGTGGGATAGTGCTTGGTAGCCCTTATTTATATGACAGGAAAGCTATTTTCTATAGGGAAAAGAATCATTATCACTTGTTTAAAGATGGAATTCAGTATATTGTACATTCTCACAGGATTAAGACTGATCATTCTTTTGCAAACACAGGACAGTTAAAGAGGGTAATTAATGCAAGTAAAGAGTTAACTCTTATGTCTATCAGTATAGGTGGTTCTACACTTGAACTTGGAGTAGCTAACCAGGGTCAGATGTTGCAGGATGCACTCGCAGTACAACATGAGAAAATGATGATTGAAAGCATTGATGGTTCCTTGGGTAAAAATGTTCCTGTTGTGAAGGATCGATATGTTGTTGACTTATTCTCTTTCATTTCTGCATTATTGTTGTTCAGCTTGATGCTAGTCAATTTTTGTTGGTTAATGGCTACGACAATTGATGTAGATGCTTATGGAAGTGATAAAATAATGTTTATGTTCAACAATATTGTTGCAGTCTTCATTGTGCTTGTGAGATAGGTTTTCAGATGTACAGAGGATACAGAACAAGTGGGGAGGCCAAGTCCTCACTTAATGTCAGATTAAATGCTAGTTTTGGAGGTCCAAAAGTTCTCCAGTGGGGAGGCGTGATCTGGGGGATATTTTTAGTGGAAATTGAAGTGTCTCATTTCTCTCTAGAATCTGCACCATTAGAAAGAGATCGACATCCTGATTCCAATGCAACTCGAACAGAGCGAAAAGGAGTCCATTTGTGCAAGTTATGGCCAGTCAAACCTTAGGTCAAACTGGGATCAATGGGCATCTAGGAAGTGAAAAAAATGTCATCAAAAGTTGTCAAAGTTGACGTCATCATGAAGAGCTCATCGCCAACTTTCCAACACAACTTGTTTCGTCGAAATCTGACATCGTATGCTTGAGTTACAAGCAGTCAAAGGTTGGTTGACTTGATGATACAGTTGATGATGTCAGTAGGATGACATGTTCGTCTGTACAGTACAGAATCCAAATGGATGAATTTGAGCAATACACGTGGCAGTTGAGTCACCCATATGGAACCAATCAGAAGCTGACACGTGTCCATCCGTACAAGTGACATGGCATCTCCGTATTCGGTCAGCATACAAGTGGCAGTTGAGTCAACATACACGTGGCATTCCGTACATACAGTCAACAGATAAGATGACATGGCAGGATAGGTGGCTACCTAGTCAGCAAGTGATGTGGATGGGTTCAGTGAATTATCTCCTGACACGTGGCATCTGAGTCATCGAATGGGTTGCAGTGATGTGTTGTAGTTAGCCAGTGAGGTGTTGCTGCGTGGCACTTTTTCGGTATGCCTTGTGTCCAATCTTTCCTCCATCGGCGTCGTTCGAATTCATTTTATTCAACAAAAATATGTTTAACAGGTTTGAACCCGTGACGCCCCTCCAATACTCAGCCGTTTACACCGTTGCACCAGCAACGGTTGCCTCAACAAATATAGATCTCAGTTTTGTTTTGTTATGTATTCGGTGCGGAGGTGAAAACAAAAAAGAGGTTGGCGGGGTTGGAACCCCCGACCAACCATTCACCAAAACTAGTCTCTACTGATGGGCCACCAATGCCTCTCTAAATACTGTGGACTCGCATTTGTTTTGTTGTATGTGTTGGCCCGAGGCCACAACAAAATAGCTTATTTTTGTAAAAAAAATCACCCTAACCTCTTAATCTAAAAGGTCCTAGAGGAAAAATGGGGAATGGTACGATGGATTTAGGGTGGTTAGGAATTTATTATCTTTGTTAAGCCTTATTTGGTTAATTTCATGTATAAAAGGGGGTGTAAGGTGAGAGTGGAGGTGAATTTTTTTTTTAGGCGATGAAGTCTTGAAGTTGAGGTGACAAAAGAGAGGTCTTGTAGAGATTCTTTGTGCCATTCTTGTACGTCGAAGCACTGTTATGCTGCCGAAGTGCTTGAAGAATGGTTGTGGTGCTTTTGTAATTGATTTTGGAGTTAATCGGATTGGTCTCTCTATTGGAGTGGACCCGGAGACGTAGTCACATTTGTGATGAACTCCGTTACCAATTTGTTTGCACTTCTCTCCTGTCTCATGTTCTTATTTGTCACTTTAAGTTTCAGTTTTTAATGCATAATTACATTAATGTATGCATGAATTTGTAATTTTGCAAAGTTGTTGAAATTAAGCATTCAATACTGCAAATAGTCTAGATCCATATACAGATCACCTCTAGGCCCAAAACTCCAAATATTGCAAGGAAACCCTCATCCCCAAAAATTTACAATATAAGGAGTGATTTGAATAATATTCAATATCTTCATCAATCATTTCAGATGGAACAACCAATTTTTTCCTCTCCTTGCACCACTCGAGATAGCCGTTAATCTTCATAATCCATGTGCCATTAGACAACCCTGTATCATCAATCCTTGTATTCAGAACAAATAGATTGTTATCAAAGGTCTTCATCCCTAGACTTTAAAATTTTGAGCCTATTGCTGCCTAGAAGTCCAAGTTAGGGCACCCCACTAACGTCTCACCCTTTGAGAAGGCCATCATACCCAAGACAATAAACACAATCTCCAAGCAATAATGGGTGGGGGAATCCTCCCCACTCCCTTCCTCTTTGCACCTCATCAACACTCACACCACAAACCCTCCCCACCCGTGCAATAGAAAGAATATTTCAAACATAGTGGAAAGACCACAACCTTCTCACACCCTATGCATCATAAAACACACAGCCCCACCGCTCACCACCACCCCGCAATTGGAACACATGATCAAGCTAGAAATAATCCACGTGCCCCAGAACACAACATAGTCAATAAGAAATCAAACCCCCAGATGCACAAGAAGAATCCCCCCAAGACAATGCAAAGAAAACAAAAATCCACCATAAGCTAGGGCTCAGATGCCCTAGCTTGGCTCATTAATATGTAGACCCGAGCCATCCTAAATTGATCACAATATACTCATGTTGTAATTGACCATTTAATATAAATTATTCAATCCCACAAATAAAAATGATTAATCTAAATTGATTTATGCTTATGTATATGCATCTTGTTGGATTAGCCTACATTTCTCACACAAGGGAGTTTGGTAGGTGTTGTTACTATCTAATACACATAATACACATATCCTCTCCATTTTTTTCATTCTCCTTATCAATGTGCTCCATTTTTTTCATCTTACTTATCAATTAGAGGTCAAGGACCATGAGTGATGATTAGGAATTATCAAATTTAAACAAAGTTTTTGATGTTTAATTTTGCTTTTCTTCTTAGCTAAATGAAAAAAAATAATAAATGAATTTTCCCCTATTCCATTTATTATGTAATGTTATTGGGATTGAATTGATTAAGAATATGAAACCTACCTTAGATTAACCATTTTAAAAAAGGGACTAAAACTCAAAATAATTCCTTGTTGAAATACTAAGGCCACTGAACTCTGTATAAGAAGTGTAGAACTCTTATATTCCCAAGAGCTATGAATAAATATCATTTTATTTTTGAGGTAGTTGTTTATGAGTCAACCCACTAGTAGCTACCTTGTATAGTCGGCCACTAAATCATGTGTTAATTAAAGATGAACATTTTTTCTTAGATATAAATATTAACCTATGTTCTAATGTTTGCCTATCTTAGGAATTTTTTCAAACACTTTGCATGCCGTAATTTGGTACTTTATCTTTCTTAACAATAACTATGATCAAACCCTCATTAATTGATATTATTGTGTTGTATAGTTTAATTTTAGGGTTGTTGATTTTGAGTTCATTCTTTTTAAATTTACTATATCTATAGAATTTATATACTCAAAATAGGGTTGTCTCTAAGGCTAAACCTTACAAGAAGCTATCTAGTTACTCTTTAATTATTATACCTCTCTAGAAAGAAAATATTTGGTCCCTATATATTTTCTCAAGTATGAATGAAAAAATATAAGTATGTAAGAAAGTGCATATATGTGTATACATGTATATGCATACCTAGAGACATTAGAGTGAATTTAAAAATATGAAGGTGAAAAATGATGGGAGATTTACTTTTTAGGAAGGAAATAAGTTTAAATATAAGATAGAAAAAAGACTAATGGGAAAATAGATATATATTATAGGCTATATATATGAGAAAGAAGGAAAGATAAATCAAATGAATGTGTAAATGAGAATATATATATATATGTGTGTGTGTGTGTGTGTGTGTGTGTGTGTGTGTGTGTGTGTGTGTATGTATGAATATATGTATGTATATATATGTATAAGTATAAATAAATATATATATATATATATGTATGTATGTATGTATGTATATATGTATGTATGTATGTATGTATGTATGTATGTATGTATGTATGTATAAACCTATAAATGAGAGTTAGAATGCATAACTATGCACATACACACATATACAAACTAGAAAGCATAATGAATTGAAAATAAAATGATAGAATGAATGATGAGAAATAAATAGGTTCAATATAAATTGTTGAGAAATTCAATCTATATCCAAATATGAATTCAATGGATGAGATTCAAGGATTGGACTATAAAAACATGAAAATTTGAAACTTATATTCAAATCTAAATATTATGTTTCCTTAAAATGGAATTACCATGATTAGATTCATCTTCTTTTATGATGCCAAAAATAAACCAACATAGCTTGCTTATAAACACTACCTTATGTGAAATTATAACAACAATATATAAAGAAGAGCATCACCATAAGATAGAAACAAAGAGGTAAAAATGAACAACACAAGAGTATCACATAACATAAGATTTATGTGGAGAAACCCTTGCGGTAAACAAATCCACCAAGAAGATAGGCTAAGTATGAATTATCATCAAATAAATGAGATTACAATATAATCACTTCCATTCTCCTCTTTCCGTCCACCATGGAAGCACCTGTGCACTTGTGAACAACCTCCTTATGCCTCAACCTATCCTTGTTCCTATAGTCTAACATTACATTCAACTGTTCCTCATTGTTTCTACATCTAAAGAGCTGATTTTATAGATGTGTGAAGAAGTCTTAAGCCCAAAACAAGGCTTCAAAGATGAATCTTCAATCCAAATGACCCAACCCTTGGAAATCATCCACAAAATACAAAATGATACATATTTTGGCTCCAATACTTTCCCTCCAACTTGGGCACCCAAAATTGGAAGATAAGCATTAGATTAAATGCAATAAATGATGGAAAACCAAGTGACACCTATTGCTTGTTTCCAAGATCCCAATTAGAGAATCCCAAAAATCACTCATTTATCTTTTTCTTATCTTTTATCATCCCATTCTAGTCATCCACATGTGGGGAAAATAATATTAAATATTTATGTCCACATGTCACCTTTACCATTGCTAGTGAAATCATCACCCCTCACGAGTGTATTGCAAACAATGGTGAGAATAAATATTACAAAATATTTTACCAATACACCCTAAGTGCCTAGAGACACTTTCCAAGGATGTTGGAACCATGACATAGGATTTACAAGGTGGATGACACCTTAATCCTAACAATGAAAAAAATATGAGCACAATATTTGATAGGAACTAAGTGTAGATATATAGGAAAGAGAAGGAAAAAAACATGTGAAAAATAATTGGGAATTTCTGTATATACATATGTATGTATATGTGTATGATTAAATATAAAAAAGTAATTAACTAAAACTCAAACAAGAGGAAACTAAAATAGAATAAAATAGATTAAAATATCTAAGAACCAAATCATAGAACTCCAAAAATAAGATACTAGACACAAATTAAATCCATGATAAAAAATAATTACAAGGATAATAAGAAAACTAAAAAATGAGCAACAATAAAAATTGCATAACACCTATGAACAATATAAGGATATAATTACACTAAAAGTTTATGAAAAAGGACTAAATACACAACTAGAAGCCATACAAAAAAATTTAAAATTGAATGTTAATGAGAAGGAACAAATATAATCCATAAAGACATATAAGATGAAATCCAACTAACAATAAAATTGAGAGAGAGGTATGTAAGAATATGCATGTATATATAAATATGTATGTATATGTATATAAAATATATTTGTATGTACCCGTGTATATATACATATATACAAGATCCCCCAAAAATAGGTGAGCTAGAAAATTAATCAACACAAATAAAAGGAAATGAGAGGAGTACAATCAAGGAACACAAAAAATAACATAAAGATGAACAAATTTGGTCACATGTATAGCTATAGGGTAAAAATGAATATGGAAGTCCAATGGTATGAATGAGGAAATAAACAAATATAGATGAATATGTATGTATAATATCTAGATGGTATATCAATTTAATAAGTTTAAAAGAAAATTTAAAAGAAGAATGCATTGAAAAGAGAAAGAAAATGTAAAAATTATTATCCATAACTATATCAAAAGAAACAAAGGAAAGAAGAAAAAATAAATTAGAGAATAGGAGAAAATATATGCACCAATGAGAACAAATGTGTGTGTTTGAGAGAGAGAGAGAGAGAGCAAATAAAAGGATGACAATCAATTATGAACAATTACAAGACACTAAAAAATCAACAAGGAACCTATATAAAAGAAAGACAAGAAGTCAATATCAAGCAAGAAGGTTCACATTTAAACATGTATAGTATCTTTATGGAAGGTTAAATATATGTAAAAATGTTCAAGACAACAATATTAACTTGCTTCTTTAGGGAAACTCACTCAAAAGTTTCCCTCAAGTTAAAAATTTCCTATTGTAGAGTTAAAATGAGAAGTTGTGAGGAATTTTAATGATTTTTTAAAGGGAATTTAGCTTGGAAATGTAGCACTATTTTTAGTGGCCATTCCATGAGTTTTTTTTGTGAAAAATTGAATTTCATCATATGAAAACCATTTAATCACAATGGGGGAGAATTATCAATGCTCAAAATGGATTAATTTCCTAGGACAATTTGGGAGAAATATTTTTTATCTAGGGGTAGTGGTCACTAAGCTAAAATAGATTTTAGGAGCTTGGAGGTGGTTGTTACACTAGATTAGGATGCATGATTGCATTAAATTTTTTTATTAAAGATATTAAAAGGTAGCAAGGTGAAGGGGTAAGGAGTTCACACAAAGGGGGAAGACATCTAGAAATAGGGGTCAAGATAAAATAAATATAAAACACCTAGCAATGGTGAATCTATTAGCATCCATAAAATCAGACCCATAAAAAAATTAAAAAATTAGTGTGTCTCACAATATCTTCTATTTTGGATTCTTTGGTTATAACACTCAAATCCCACATCATTAACCCAGATAAATATTGAAATTGAGAGAAAGGATTCCTTTCCATTTTGTACCCTTCATCTTTTCATCAATGTTAGAATGCTTCTCATAATAAAAGAAATTTTGAAATGATATGGTATGAGACTAGTGTAATTAATATTTTTATAACCATCCTTTGCTAACTTAAAAATTTATTAAAGATTCAAAATAAAGCCACTCTCATTCTGAACCAAAATTTGAAAACTAGTGACACAAATTAGGACATTCTTCTTACTTTCTTGGAGCTATGATTGTTCTTCTTTCTTTGGTTCATTCTCCACTATTTCATATAAGGGGTTTATGTACTCCTTATTGAGAGTAATGAATTTTACCATTTTTGCTTCTTGTACAAGAGTTATTGTAATCTCATATAAAGGGTTTATGTACACTTCCTTGACCCTTTCTTAAAGATTTAGCTTAGTATACTCATCACTTTTTTGGGTTCCATACATACTTTAGACTCATCCAAATCCATGTCCTTATCTAATACTACATCAATTTATTTCTCTTGTCTCTTACCAAGGCACTTGTACCCAAAACTCCATGATTCCCTACAAGAAAAATAGAGCTTCTTTCTTCTTAGCTCATTTGTGGTGTCTTCATTTATCTTGTTTGTAATAATCATAGGCATGGTCCTCAAGGAAGCCATGATGCCCCTTCTTTTGCGATCCTTCATTTGAGTTTCTTGAATATATTTCCATTGAAAATGATTTCTACTTTGGTGATAGTTATGGCTCTAGTTTTGAATAACCTTCATTCTATAAGAATATTAAATTATATTTCCCATGTTTAATGAACTCCTTATAATATTTTGGCTTTCCCTTCCTATGATGTTTCAACTATAACTAGACTTTACTTGCTAGTCTAGGGGTACACATTTTTCTCTAGATCTTTCAATCTAGTTTTACCTCTAGCAATCTTCATAATCATTAAATTTGATAAAGACATATTTTTGGATCTTTATCAAAAGTATTTTATATTCAAAATAATAAACAATAAATTCTTTCTCCTCTGAAGTTTGAGTCTCTACTACAAGAATTTATTCTTCTTCTTTGTGAAGGAAAGTGGGCTGGAGAGGTCTATCAATAGGTGGAACTATTTTTACAATTTGGGTGTTGTTATCATTACCTTTGTTCTTGTTATTACTACTCTTGAAAAGATCATTCCACCATATATTAGAGATTTAAAGAATCCTCCCATGATTCGAAGGCTAGTTGAAAGAATAGATTTGATACCCCTAATGATCCCACAATTAATTTTTGTCCAAGTAAACTTAGATTTAAATAATTTAACAATATTTTGTAAAAAAACTAACTTTCTTCACAATTTTTACATAACACTAATAACCCATATTTACAAATGCAACCCATAGATGAAAGAACTCCATTTTTTCCCTTTTTCATGCAATTTGAAATGCATTCAAGAATGTTTCAATAACAATAGAAGCACTACTAAAATTACACTACTTGAGTTTACAACAAACTATAAATCATACAAACTTGTTGCAGTTGGGATTCACCACCATGAATCTCATGATCTTTGAATGAGATTTTCATACCTGGCCAAAGGGGTTTATCATCTAATCCTTGAAACCAAATGGTTTTCATTCTCTAATATCTAACAAATCCAAATTTTTTCATACTAAGATCTAATTTCTCAAATGTAAGTTCTTAGAACAGTTTTTGGCAAGAGTTTCTTATAGAATATATGTTGATACCACAATGAACCACATTCACCCTTTAAATCACTAAAATTGATGGTTGGTAATGAATCCCAAACAAATATTGACTATGATTGAGTGTGAGGACTAACAAGAGTCAAGATGAAATCATTGTGTTAATAAAATCATTATCGTCATTATCCACCAATACTACACATACATGTGAATTTGTGCCCCTAAAATTAAATGCATCAAAAATGGCCATTAATAGTGCTTTGGGTCGTGTGGGGAGTTAGGTGAAAATGACTATATTAAAAGATAATATTTTTTTATTTTGGGGGTTGAGGATACCTCATGATGCTCACCACATGTCAGGGAGACTCGATTTAGGGTTTGGAGGAAAAGCATGAAGGTAAGGAAAATTTTGAAACTCTAACAAAGGTAAAGGAAAGTGGAATTCAAAGGAAATTAATGTTGAGAGGAATAACTCTAAAATCCCAACAAGGAAAAAGGATTTTTAGGTAGAGAATGAGTGAAAGGTATGGAAAGATGGAAAAAAGTGATATCCCAATAAGGAAAAAGGAATGAGGCATAGTTGGGAGGAAAGGCATTTTAGGATTGAAAATTATGACTTTGAAAAATTTCCCACACTTAGAGTTAGAAAAAAAATCACACATGGGATTTTTTAGGATTTTGTAACTTCAAACACATTGATAAGCTCATGGGGATGACAAAGTATAACACTTGGGAAACTTAGACAAATGAAATCCCATATAAATACTTTTTAGACCAATTATTAATTGATGGGGAAAATAGGGAAAGGGAAACAAGGGAGCAAGGACATGGATAAATTTTTAAAATTTTGAGGCTTATAAGATTGGATGTCAATAGGCTTAGCTCATAAAACAAAAAATGGGCTTTTGGTCCTTAAACATAAGTTAATTTTGAAAATGAGACATCACATCTACATAACTAATCAACTATATTTACCATGGAATGAACTAATGAAAATCAAAATATTATAGACATAATATCACACACACACAATATATGAAACATAGAGACACATACAATATATGAGCCTCCTCCCCTCCTCTCTCTCTCTCTCTATAAATATATGTATATATATGGCAATCTTGTATATATTTTTATTATTTTGTTGTTTTGGCAAGCGATACATAGTTTTTGTAATTCTTGTAGGCATTCAATGTAATAAATGGAGAAAATACATTCCTTGGTTATATTGGTATTAAAAGTTCTAATAGCAATGTAATGTCTTGGACAAAATTTATTTGTTTGATAAATGGTAAGAGATTTAATATTTAGTATGTGACATTTAATATGAATCTTTGACATATCTAAATATAGAATGGATACATGCCATTTTATACTTGCACACATTAAGAATGTATCATATTATTTAGACAAAAGAATGTTCTATATAAATTTAATTTTAAATATGTATAATTTTTTTAGTGAAAATTTCAAGATTAAATAATATAAAAATTATATTTTGACTATGTGAATATATATGTGTGTGTGTGTGTGTATACATATACATATACACATATGTATATGTATACATACATATATATGTGTATGCATATATATACATGTATACACACAACACACACAAACACACACACACATATATATACATACATACATACATATATATATATATATATATATATATATATATATATATATATATACTATATTAAATTATAACTCCTATACCAAATATAAGAACCCACACCAATATTGACCTTTCGCATCCATCACCCAACTTGCTGTTTATTACAAAATTAAACCAACAACACTACAAATCTATCAAAATTAATTATCTGATAGGCTATTTGTGTGAAATTTGCTTGGAATTTTTGTCAGTCTTCCCAGTTTTACGTTTTCCCAGTGGCAGGGAAAAGGAGGCAGGTTGTTTTCCCATCCTAGTAAACTTTGGTTGGAATTTTCATTAGCCTTCTCAGTTTTTGGGGTCTTCAATGCTGTTGAAAAGGTGGCAGAATGTTTTTTGATTTTTTAAATAAAAAATGTTTGGTGCAAGGATAGAGGAGGCCAACAAAATGGCATCAACATTAATTATTGTATGGTTTCCATGTAGTGGCGATACCAATGTAAGTAACATTTGTCTTTAAAGTCCTTAGAAAATGAAGTGAATGTCTATGCAGTTTTTGATAATACATTGTTGGGTGTCATTCTCTGGGTTTATCTTGTTGTTCAAGATAGCTATGAGTGAGGAGGGAAAGCTTCTGTGAAGGTGCAAGTGTGTTCATGGGTTGTGGAATTTCTGTGAAGGTGGGTGGAGGTCATTTTGAGTTTTTTGCATGCGTCGATGGTTGTGTGGGTTGTGATAATTGTGTGCCCATTTTTTGCAGGCAGTGGAGAAAGAACAGAGGGTAGAGAAAGCAAGCGGGAAGAGGTACATATTGAAAAAACCATTTGTTGAGTATTTCTAAGACAATTTATGTTATTTTCCAAACGGGATTGTTGATTGTTGTTCTATATCTTAGTCTAAATTGTTTGGTTTATGGTTTTCGTGTAGCCACCATGGGTGGAAGGCAATATTGTTTGTTTTTTGCATTTCCTACATGTTGAATTTGTGTGTTTTTTGTGGGCTTTTTCATCTAGGTTACTCTTGAAACCAATATTGTTTCATTGTGTCGATTAATGTTGAAAAGACTGTATAGTTTTGTGGGTTTTGGAATGTGGGTGACCATTGGCTATATTGTTTCATTTATGCTTAGTTTTTCTGTGAATGGTTGTAAAATAGTTAATCTAGTGTGTTTTTGGTCAATTTTTCCATCTGGGTTGTTGTTGAAACCAATATTGATTAATGTTTTGTGGTGAAGGTTTTGAATCGGTCTGTTACATCGAGCTTTCTGTGTTTTGTGCATTTTTCATGCAGGTCACTATTGAAAGGCATGTTTTTGTGGTGATGGTTGCAATGCATTGGGATAGATAATGTTATATAGGTTGCATTTTTTTAGGGTATATTGTTACCTTTTTGAAAAGGGATTATTGAGAAAAGACTATATAGTTTATTCACAATGGTTCAAATTTTGTGGGGATGTTTTTGTATGGGTTTTTCACTGTGATTTTTAGTGTTTTGCAGGTTTGGCCATCTGGTTGACTGTTGATAATAATATTATTTTATTTAAATGACATTTTTTTTGTGGTGATGGTTGCAATGCAATAAAATAGTTAATGTTATGTGGTTCATGTTGTTTTGAATAGGGGATTGTTCACTATTGTTGTCTACCTTACCCTATATTGCTTCCATTTAGTGTGGTTAGGGAAAGGGTGGCAGATTGTTTATTGATTTTTATATGAAAAGCATTTGGCACACCAATAGACAAGGTGAGTGAAATGGTATCATTCATATATATATATGTATGTATATGTATATATGTATAACAGTGAGATAGGAAAGTAAAAATATACTTATTTCTCGACAAAACGTTATCAAAAATTGAAAGGATATAGCCTTCTCAGGATTTCCTTCTCGAATAATAACAGTGATAGAGCCATCAAGAAATATACTCCTTTCTGAATAGAACCTTATATATGTATATGCATATATATGTTTATGTATATATATCTATATATGTGTATATGTGTATATATCTATATGTATATATATATACATGAGAAATATATATATCTATATATATGTATATATATATATATAAATATATAACAGTGAGACACGAAAGTAAAAATATACTTATTTCTCAAGAAAATATTTTCAAAAATACCTAATGTAACCAAACATAGAGTGTACATCATTAACTATTTTATTCTGTTGCAACCATAACTAGAAAACATAAGCCATAAATTAAACATCATTGGTTTCAACGGAAAGGATGGAGAAACCCACAATATATATATATATATATATGTATGTATATACATACATACTAAGTTGATAAATATATATATATGTGTGTGTGTGTGTGTGTGGCTGCCTTGTTTCTCCAAGCCTCCAAACATAGCCAAAAAATGAAAACCATAAACATAAACCCACAAAAACTCACAGTATCAAATCCATGCAAAACCATACACACAAAACACGAACCATAAACAAGACAAGATTTCATTTTTAGCAACTATATTGTATTTTCTTAACAACAACTTAATCTATATATGTATATATATATACATGAGAAATATATATATCTATATATGCATATATATATATATATATCTATATATGCATATATATATCTATATATGCATATATATATATAATAGTGAGACACGAAAGTAAAAATATATATACCGGCTATTTTTGTGAAATTTGGTTGGAATGTTTGTCGAACTTCTTGAGTTTAGACTACCTCGGCTCTAGGGATAGGGTGGTGGGTTGTTTTCCTATTTTGGTGAACTTTGGTCAAAACTAGCACAAGCCTTCCAAGTTTTTGAGGTTTTTGTCACTGTGGAAAAGGTGGCGGGTTTTTTTTGGGTTTTTAAAATAAAAAGCGTTTGACGCGACACCAGGGAAGGGCTGTGAAATGGAATCAACATTAATTGTTGCATGGATTCCATGTATTGGTGATGGCACAAATGACGTCTGTCTTTAAAGTCCTCAGAAAAACAAAGAGAACATCTGTACAATTCCCGATAGTGCATTGTTGGGTGTCATCCTCTAGGTTTATCTTATTGTTCAAGATAGCTGTGAGTGAGGAGATATCAAAAATTGAAACAATATAGCCTTTTGAAGAGAAATATAGCCCAGGATACACAACCACAACCAACAAAAACTAGAAAAGGTTAAGAATTATATTTTTCTCCGTACATAGCCACAAAATGGAACCTACAAAGAGAAACCAACAAATATTCACAAGCAACCCAAGTAAAAAATATACTTATTTCTCAACAAAATCTTGTCACAAATAGAAACAAAATTAGCCATATTAGCAAGAGTCTGCCGTGAAAGAATAACAAAAAAATGTGAAATTTAGTGTGGTGAACATCTGTATTTGATAGATAATATGTAAATCAGTAGATTTGAAGAGTTTTATTATGTATAATACAAAATATGGAATACAGGCGTAGTGCAAGGGATATATATACGTGTATATATGTATATATATATCTATATATATATAGTGTTGTTCATGGTTTCAGTGTAGTTGTGGTAGGTGGAAGATATTGTTTGATTATGTGTTGGCTTGTTACTCTATATCTTTGTGTTTTTCCTATCTTGGCCGTTGTTGTAACCAATATTGTTTTTTTCTCTATTGCATTGTTGCTGTGTGTTTTTGTGCATTGTTTTATTGCTTTGCAACTATTGCCACTACATGGAAACCATGAATGAAATAATATGTTCCAAGCTATTCAACAACAACAAACAATGTCTATATATATATATATATGCATATATGTGTGTACATATATATATACATATGTATATATGTATATATATAAAAATGTATATATGTATATAAATTTGTATATATATGTGTATATATATGTATATGTATATGTATATATATGTATGTATATATATGTGTGTGTGTATATATATATTTATATATATATATATATGTATATATGTGTGTATATATGTGTGTATATATATGTATATATATATTTGTGCATATACATGTATGCATATATATGTATATATATTTGTGTATATGTATGTATGTATATATCTATAAATTCTAGAGGAAAGGTAAATAGATTAACAAGATATGCATCTAAGTTTGCTGGGATGAAGAAGAAAGGGAGCTATTTTGGCCTGTAGAGAATGCAATGAGGCATTATTAAATCCATGGCATTTTCCTTGACTTTAGAATTCATGGCATTTTCCATGGAATCACAAGTCGTGGTATTTTCCATGGGTTTTATAGCACTTCTGATTGTATGCACTATAGAGCAAGACCATTGCTCAATGTTTGCTTGTGCCTACTTGCAGTATGTTTCATGAGGTGTGGAATAGTAGGTGTAATTACAACCATCCCTAAAATATGGATACCATGCAACAATTAATTTTGGTGCCACAATGTCTTGTTTTTGTGTAGCTGTTGCAAATGAAGAATGCAACCTTATCAAAAATTGAGAGAAAGTAGCCTTCCCAACAACAACCTATCAAAAATTGAAATACTATACCCTCTTTAGCAGCACCCTATCAAAAATAAAACAAGATAGCCTAGGCCAAAGAACAGTAAGTAACAATGCATAATGGAATCAAGAAAAAATTGTATAACAAAAAGAAATAATTAGGAAAAATGCTTCAATGTTGTATATAACAGTTAATATAAAGTATATCCTTTGAAGTGTGCCCTATAAAGGTTCAAATAAATAACTATTTTTCAGAAAATAATAAAAATTGGGAAGGCTACGTATGTACATTCCCCACATCTAGTTTGACATACATGCAAATCTACACACATGAAAAATTAATATTGTCTCATCTATGGCTTCTGTTATGTGCAAATGGTTGCAATATATTAAAATAGTTGGTGTTGTTTTCATAACACAATGCTAATTGTTGTTCTCTACCTTTGGCTATATACTTTCATTTGCAATGCAGAATAAAATAGTTAATATTATAGAGTTAATGTTGTTATCTAGAAGCCATTCTTGACTTCCATATCGAATGATTTCATATTGACTATCAATAGAAATCTACATATACAATATTAGATGCAAAAAATAGTATTATGAAATAGTCATTATCAACAATGGGAAATGTAATCTAACACAATGTGTTTAATATTAACTATTTTATTCCATTGCTAGCATAACCTAAAACGTAAACCCCCAAGCAAGAACATAGATTGTCCACCACTTTCATGAATAGTGAAACCAATCTTTCTTGACACACTTAAGATACAAGGTATCATTGCAACAAGTCCTTCTTGAGGCTGGGAGAAATAATAACTAAAAATATTTTGTGAAGGTGGTTGGAGGTTATTTTGGTTTTTTTGCATTAGGTGATGGTTGTAAAATGAATACATGCAATCCATAGATCAAACAATATTGATATTAAGAGACAATACAACCTTTTCTAAATAGCACCTTACCTGAAATTGAAACAATATAGCCTTATCAACAACACCTTGTTGAAAATGATACAATGTAGCTTAGGCTAGAGTATAACAATGAAGAATGCCTTATGCAAATCAATATAAACTGTATAGCGTTCACTATCTTTTAGCATTTTAACCATGGTGACAAAATGAAGGGCATGAATCAAAAATTTGTTTCTCCCCTATGTGTAGATATGTATGTATGTCAAAGTGCATGCAAAGAACATTGATACATAGTGATTGGTATGCTAATTTTTGTTGGGACATTCTTGGAATGATAAGGTTGTATTCTTGCTGTTATATGGAACATTGGTGCCACCATTGATCACATTGATGGACAATCTATGTTCTAGGTTACTTTTCTTAGGGGAACATAGATTGTTTTTGAAATCATTTATGAAGAGTTCTGTAACATGTAGCTTTTATATACTATTTTTTTTCTATCATATTCTAAATATCCCAACAAAAGAAATTGAAATACAAAAAAGTTTGTAATTTAAAATTTGAGAATGGAGCTTGTTAGCCTTTGTTGGTTTAATTGAATCTTTGGTTGTTGTGTTGTCCTTGTAATAGAACTTGTGGCTAGTCATTAGTGTTGCAGCTTTGTCCTTTTCAAAGAGCAGCCCCAACAATGTCAGTAGACTCTATCTCTCCCCAGCCTGCTCGACAACCCTTTGGCACTGATCCCATAAGTGTTTTCCTTGTTTATTTTTTGTTTTTGACGCTTGTATTGGTTGTTTTCCATGTGCATTCAAAAAAATGCAACCATTCTTTGCTTGCATTTGCAACCCTTCTATTGTATAGTTTGACTTGTTTATATTTGAGGTATTTATGTGGCCTTCACATTTTTCTTAGTTGGCTATTTGGGAGTAGGCTATTTGTAGCTATTTATGTGTCTTCCATTTTAGTGGACTTGCATATAACTTTCTTGTTGTTGTAATATTTCCTATGGAGTGTCTAGTGATAATTATAGACTTTTTCATAGGAATTATTGAATTTAATCCCATACATATATATATACACATTTGTGGATGCTTGATGCCTTCAGATCTTATATTAAGTCAGCAGTGGCCTAAACATTGCTTTCACCATTGATCCCAATGGTCGACATTTTATTTACTTGCTTAGGGGTTTGGTGAGAGTGCATGACACTCCATGAGCCAATATGGTAAGGTAGACATCAGGCCTTCTTTTCTTATGTTGAAATTACATTTTGCAACATGCACCAAGTATGCCTAGACTTTATTTACTTTATTCCTCCCATTACAAGTCCATAGCAAACAATGTCTAACTGAAAATAATCTAAAGTTCCCAATTACTGAGCTAAGTTTTTAATGCAACCTATTATTCCCTCGCTAGTAAAATATGGAGCCCACACATAGAGCAACGTTGCTCCCACAAGCTATGTCAAGTGATCTTTATTTCATTTTCCCAGGCAACAACCATATGTGCCTAGATTTAAACTTATTTATATTTGTTCTTGCATCTATTGATAGGTTCATGTTGGAAAAATTATTTTCTAGGTCTTTGTTGAAATCATGATTGTCTCATTGAAGGGTTTTCTTCTGTATAGATGTTTGCAACATTATAGAGTTTATGTTGTTTTCTACAAGACATTTTTGACTACTGTTCTATAGCTTCTCAGTGTGTGCCAACCCTGCCCACCACCTTTTCTATGGCCATCAGAAGTATAGTGATACGGGAAGGGCTACCAATTTCAATTGTACTATGCAAGGTGTTTTTGGCTATCACCCTCTAACTTTGGTTATAAGATGGGGCTACAGACCTGTAGTAAACAATTCCTTTTTGTAAATGGCATAGACTATTCAGTTGCTTTGGTGACTTCAGAATGCTAAATATTTCTTTGTGCATATATGTCGACTGTTATATTGCTTGTTGTATGTGTTTATGTGGATTGTTTGATTGCTTTGCAGCTTTCACCACTACATGGAAACCATAAATTAAATAATGTGTAAGAATCTATTTAACAACAACCAAGAATGTGTATATATTTGCATCTAACATCAAATTTATATATAGTGGTTGGAAATTTGTTTTTGAGCTGCATATATATGCATTGCATCTGTTGGATTCATGTGTACCATTATGTTGCTTGGAAGTATATAAGAAGAAAAAAAGTGTCTTTTTGTTTTCTTGTCTTTTGTTTCTTTTTTGCTTTGTCCAAATATGTACATGTATGTGTAATTAGATCTAGACAATGTTGATATATACTCCTTGCCATGTTTATTGTTTGGTGAATTCTCATGGGCACATTGTTTCATGTATGGGGTCCATATATTGGGGATGGTTGAAATAAAAGCTTGGATTTAAAACTTACCAAAGTAATTAAGAAGTTTATCTTATTTGGACTAAGGCATTATTCAATGCTGGGTTGTGGATTGGGCTGTACAACATATGCAACAAACATTGTATCCATAGCCTATATAGTAAGTCTAATAAGGCATATAGATTTTACCATTGATTAGGCCGGTCAATGATGTATCTTTTGTTTGATTTCATATTTCGTATGTGCAGATTTGTGTGTTTTTCATAGTTCATGCAAACAAAATTCATATGTTTGAGGCCCACCTATGGATATAGATGTGTATTATCTAGGCATAGCTTTGGATACATATATGTGTGTATAGATTTCCCTTTGTAAACATATATCTGTGTAGGCATGGTTGTAAATTGATAAAATAGTACATGTTCTTCACAATGGGCTGTTGCTGGCTGTTTTTGTGTTGTTTCAAGGGTAGCTGTTATTTTTCTAGGCCTCAATACTGGATTGATCAATGTTTCATCTCACACTTGATATATAGCCTTCCATTGTAACAAACCATTATTGAGGTCTAAATAGGTAAGAACTATGCTTTAACAAGAACATTAACTATTTTATTACTTTCCAAACATTGTGACTACACAAGGACCATATGTCAATTAGGCCTGATGCGAACCAATGTTTAATTTTGCTGGCATTCTTTATTGATGCACCAAATTATTTTGATTTAAAAATCAAGAAATATCCACCAACTTTATTAAGAGCTAAAAAAATGGGGAGGCTAGCAAAAATTCTGACCAAAGTTCACACAAATAGGGGGTAACCACCCATCATGCATGCGAGTTGTTACACTTCATGAGCAGTTCCATAAACCTTGCATCCAACGAATTCCATAAATTACACACCCTTGGTTTGAATACTGACCCAAAAGTGGAAACCTATGAAACATAAAATATACACAATTACAAACTGGTGCAAAGCCACATCCACAAAACAGGAACCTTGAAGAGATACCCATAGAAGATTGGTGGCAACAAACCTATACAAAAATATACTCTTTTGTCAAAAGAACTTGATCAAAAATTGAAAGAATATAGCCTTCTCAACAACACCTTCTCGAATATGAAACAATATAGCTAGAGCAGAAGAACAATAATCAACAATGCCCAATGGAATCTAACACAAAGTGTATAAGATTAACTATTTTATTCTATATATATATGTATGTGTATATATATATGTATATGTATGGATACATATATGTATATATATGTGTATATATATTTCTATTTTATTCTGTTACATACATATATGTACATACATATATATATATGTATATGTATATGTATATATATTTCTATTTTATTCTGTATATATATGTATGTAAATACATATATATTGGTTTGGACACTAAACCAAGCATAGAAACCCACAAAACACAAAAAATTACATTTAGAAACCCATGGAAAACCAAAGCCATGAAATACAAACCTTAAACCAAGCAATAGTCTTTATCACAAACAATACAGTCTTTCCTCAATAGCACGTTATCAAAATTTGAAGCAACCAACTGAACCTTATTGCAGATAAAACAATATAGCTTACAAAAACCCATGGACTGCAACTATAACAATATGGAAAATTCCTTTCTTGATATGCACCTCTTTTTGCTTGGTCCAATCAAACCTCTTTCTGCCAGCTCTGTTGACGCTGCCTTATTTTTGCAGCCCTGCAACTGTAGCCACAACACATAAAGCATAAAGAGAAACCCAAAAAAAACTCATAGTATCAAATCCATGCAAAACCATACACACACATTGTGAACCATATAAATGAGCTACTATTTTTGGGTATGTGGAGGATCATCATGGGAAAAACAAGTCCTTAAGTGGCAAAAAATTTAGAAAAATCAAAGTTAGGCAACTTGACTTAAAAATTTGAATAATTTATCTATATTATTTCCAAAATATGTAAGAATAGAATCTATAGAAAATTGAATGTAGTTTCTAAACTACTAGGTTTGTTTAAAAAAAAAAACTATTTGGTGAAAATTTGAAATTTCAATCCAATGGTACTTAAATTTCAGGGAAAAAATAAGAAGTAGGTGTCTGTCTGACCATCCTAACCACAATAAAATGATAATATATTTTAATAATATTTTAGATATAAGTAGAGGAATCATGCCCCGATGTGATGCATATTTTTTTGTAATTTTTTTCCAAGTAAATAATTAATTATGAATTTTTTATTACAAATTTTTAAAAAATATAAAAACTCGTATGTCTAACCACCTTAACTTGGTCAAAACTTCATGAAATTCAAATTTTCTTTTTTTAATCCTATATCATGCGAAGCATAGAATGTGACACATGTTTCGGATTCAAAAAATGTGATACCGTTTGAAAGCTATAGATGTTTTTCAATCAGGACTTTAGTCGTAATTTGAATAGAAAGTGAATAATAATTACTTATTAAATTCAAAGTAAAGAATAATTTATATCGGTGGAAAGTTGATAATCTCCTTTAAAAACCCTCTTTGTTTCATCAATTTTGGGTAAAAAAATAGTTGTCAGCCACATACCCATCATATTGCCACTTTTTGGCCCATCATGATCCTACACATACTCTTAAATTGTTTCTAGAAACTATATAGTATTTTATAAAGAAGAGGTAATCAACATTTGAAACAATCAATAGTACCTTATCAAAAATTAGATAGCATGGCTTGGCACAAACCATGAGCCATAAATCAAATACTATTGCTAACGGTTTTCCCAACATGCACCTCTTCCCACTTGCTTCAAACACACCTCTACCTGCTAGCTTTCCTGCACAAAAAAAGAGCAAAGTATTATTATAGATGACACTTTCCTTTTGCTTTGCAAAGATCGCCCCATGCAAAAAAAACAACATAACCTCCACCCACCTTCATATAAGTTGCACAAAGCTTGATCAAGCTAGCACCCTTGCAGAAGCTTACCTTCCTCGCCAATGCATCTGATAGCATGTATAGCAACAAAATGACACCAAACAATTCCTTATTGAAAATTCCCCATATATTCATTTTGTCCCTGAAGCATTAAATGACAATTGTTATTACAACCATTTCTAGTACACACAAAGCTTACAATAATTAATGTTGATGGGAGCTAGCGTCCAATTGCAATGACCTTCTCTATCCATGCTATGTGGAATGCGCCACCCTTTAATCCCAAGGTACCCAACAACCGCCTCCATCATCTTTTACATGGCCACCAGTGGGCTAGAAATATATGTCTATATATATGGATATATATATGTATATATGTATATACAATAATATATATATATACACACATATTTATGTGTGTGTGTGTGTACATGTGTGTAAATGTATATGTGTATGTATGTATGTATACATATAGACATATATATATATATATGTATATATATATACATATACACATATGCATATATATATATACATATACACATATGTATATATATGTATGTATATACATATGAATACATATAATGACAAGAGGAGTGAGCTTGATGCATAGAGGCTGCATGAAATAATTGATGTCATTAAGGAAAAATAGGTCAAGAGTGTGGAATGTTTCATGAAGCCTTTGTGCATCAAGCTCATGCCTATTGTCATGTTGTCTTTTGTCTGTATCCACAAAATCCTACTGCTGCTCATTGACCTTCAATGAACATATGTATATATATAGTAACAAATATAAGAACATACTGCCATGTATAAAACACCAATTTCTCAATAGAACCTCATCAAAAAATGAACCAATATAGGCTTCTCAACAATACCTTCTCAAAAATGAAACAATATAGCTTAAGCAAGACAAGTATAATCACCAATGCCTAATTGGGTGTTTGAGTTGCAGCTATATTGCATTTGTATACAAGGTAAGGCTATATGTTATTCTTTCCATCTCTTCTTTTGCAACTACATCCAAAATTGTTTGACACAAATGCCACATCTGTATATATTTTTAGCCACAAAACATAATCCATAATCAAAACCCCAAAAAGTTTCACTTAAACAAACCATATTTAAAATATACTCATTTCTCAACAAAACCTTATCAAAAAAATTGATACAATATAGCATTTTGAACAAAACCTTCTAAAAAATTAATAGTGACAAAACAATGCAAAAAATATACTTCTTTCTAAGCACAACCTTAACAAAAATGTGAACAATATAGCATTTTCAATAGCACCTTATTGAAAATGAAACAATATGGCCTAAGGTAGAGAACAATAATCAACAATACCTAGTGGAAAGAAGCATAAAGTGTACCACATTAACTATTGTATTCTTTTCCGACCATAACCAAAAAATAGAAGCCATAAATCAAGCAACATTGGTTTCAACAACAACCTAGTTGGACAAATGCACAAAACTCTAGCCAAAAAACCCATCCAAAACAATAGCCACATAATATAACCATAAACAAAACAATATTTCTTTCAGAAAACATTATAGTCTTTTCTCAACGATAACTTATCAAAAATAGAAACAATATAGCCTTTTGAACATAACCTTATTGAAGATGGCACAATAAAGCCAGAGCTAGACAACATAAATTGTCAAAAACTGCATAACGGTTGGTATCTTGCATTCTACTTTTGTAGACTTTGCATTTAATACTTGTTGAAGCACTCAAACACTTTGTGCTATTTACCATAGTGAAATGTTGTTTTTTCTTCTGTTGGCTTGATTAGATTGTTTCATTTATCATTTCAATTATTCTTATTGAAAGAATAAAGACATTAAGGTTTAATGAAGATGATCTTGCCAGTTTTTCTATATATATATATACATACATACATACTAACTTAAGAAATATATATATGTGTATATATGTATATACATATCCATACACACACACACATATATATATACACACACATATATATGTACGAACATCTATAGCAAAAATTTGTATTCATTGGGAAATTTCAATTCCATGCATGTATATTTATCTATATACATACATAGATGTACACATGCGTACAACCATGTCCACAAGTAGATGTATGGATAACTGTAGATACTGACACATCTCTTAAAAAGGGAAACAACACTATATAAATAAACATCATTCAATTATGAAACAATATTTCTTTTATCAAACAATATAGGCTTATGACAAGAATGCCTTGAGGAAAATTCAAACAATACAACCTTTACAACAACACTTTGTTGAACTAGACAACAACAATTAGAAAAGGTTGAATACTGTTAACAATGAATTCCTTACCAGACATAGCTAAAAAATGTGAAAGAATAAACATACTCTCACGCAAAAAAAAGAAAAATTGCAGTGGAACACCATATGAAATTATACTATTTTCCCTCAACAAAATTTGATAGAAAATTGAAAGAATATGGGCTTCTCAACAAAATCTTTTTGAAAAGAAATACACCATAGCCTAGGTAGAGAACAATAATAAAAAATACCTACAACAATAAAAAATAAACTACATAACATTAAGTATTTTACACCATTGCAACCATAGCCAGAAAAAAAATGGCATAGATCAAACAATATTTGCTTCAATAGTGAGCCAAATGGACAAACCGTAAAACATAAAGATTCATAGTAACATACCCTTGTAAAACGATAGCCATAAAATGCAGACCAAAGATTAAACAATATTTTCTTTTACGAACAATATAGTCTTCTCTCAACAACAACTTATCAACATCTGAAACAATCAAGATTGCGTTAATAAAGATCAAGCAATATAGTGTGCAATAACCTACGAACCACAAGTGAGACAATATTTGAAATGGTTCTCCCAGTATGAATGTCTTTGTGCTCGCTTCACTTACATAGATATATGTATATATGGTACATGCATGTTGCATCACTCTCATTATTAGTGCCATTGGCAACACTTTTTGTATTGGTTTCGGGGTGATTGGCCCATGCAAAAAATAGAAAATATCATGCAGTCACCTTTAGAGAAACTTGATAGCATGCAGTTGGACTTGCACCTTCACAGAAGCTCATCCTCTTGGCATCAAGATTTACTATTCTATGGTGTCCGTGTAGTGGCAATGGTTGTGCCAGCTCACCCGCTACTCAAAAAGTTGAGTAGAGATAGCGAAACTGTATGCAATTTTCAACAAGGAATTGTTGGGTGTTCTTCTGTGACTTTACCTCCTTTCAAAACTTTGAGCCAAGATTGCGAGCTTCTTTGAAGGTTAAATTCCAACTGGCCTTTCCGACAGATATATCACAAAAGGAGTTGTTGTGATGATACGATGTATGTTATGTTTGATGAGAAATATTGCTTCCACCATTTCTAAAAGTGATGGACAATCTATGTTCTTGCTTGGGGGTTTGGTGAGATCCCATGGGGCTTCATGACCCAATATGGTAGGGTGCAAAACAGGCCTTTTTAAATTTTTTTTCATTACATATTCACTATATGTTGTTTAGCTGTGTTGTGGGTACTTGTGGACATGGTTGTATGCATGTATAAATTTACATATGCATATACATAAATCACAAAACAATGAACCACCTTTTCTGCAGTGCCAAAGACCTCGAAGATCGGGAAGGCTAAGGGAAATTCCAACTAGGTTCACCAAAAGCAAACGACAGCTCACCAGCTTTCCGCTGGTGCCAGAAAACTCTAAAACTGGTGCATATGTGTGTGTGTGTGTGTGTGTGTGTGTGTGTGTGTGTGTGTGTGTATGCATGTGCACTCAACAAATTATGTCCCCGATATGGTAGAGTGGACAATACATCTTGTTTTGTTTTATTTGGGTGTTTGCAAGCACATTTTTGTCTTCATTGTAATATATGTATATATCTATGCATATGTATATGTGTATTTATACATACATGTGCAATGGAAAACATGAAGTTTTAATAGATGGAGACTTGAATGAATGAAGGCACGATGCACAACCATAGGAGAACCAACATTATACTCTTGTACATTATACCTTTCATTTTTTGCACTCTCCATTGAAAACATTTCATATGTATATCTACATTTGAAAATACATTTACATATATGTATACTTTGGTTGTTATCAATATATCACTATTGGGGGAAGTATCTATGAATGTGCATGTTTCTAATTTTTTGATTTTTTGCTTTTGCACCATGTTTTATATTTACAACTAGAAAATCACTAGATATGTATCTGATGCATACTACTGATTGTGATGTCTTAGTAATAACTATTAGTATGAAAGGGTCTATATTGGGCATAGTTAGTAGCATTGGTTTCACCATTGATCATACTGGTGGGTAATGTATTTTATTGCTTGGGGGTTTGGTAAGACCCGATGCGGCTGCATGGCCCACAATGGTATGGTGGATAGAAAGTATTTCTTTGGTCTATTTCATTTTCTATTGCTTGTCTATTGATTGGTTGCATTCTTGCTTTCTTAGCTGGCCTACACATCCTTTTATATTCCCAAGTAGGAAAAGCCATGAATTGTTGACTTGGTGTTTGCAAACACATTCTTGTCTTCATTGTGCTATATGTGTATGAATATGTATATGTATATATGCATGTGCAATAAAAAAAAGTGAATTTATTTTAGGTGGAGAGTGTAATGAAGGAAGGTACGATGCACAACCATAGGAAAAAATAGTGGTGCACTCTTCTTTAAACAGTGCATCGTACCTTCCATTCAGTACACTCTCCATTGAAAAGAGATTGCATATGCATATATACATTTGCAAAGTCGTTTCCATATATGTTTACTTTCGCTATTGTCAATAAGTGACTATAGGGAAAAGTATTTATTACATGTAGGATTTTCATTTTCTAAGTTTTCCCTCCTTTGCGCCATGGTTTAATATTTGCAAGTAGGAAATCTGCATATATGTGTGCAATGAATAATATCAAGTGTGATGCCTTGGCTATTATCGCTTTTGCACTCAAAAATAGTCATTGGAATGAAAGGTGCTATATTGGAAGTAATAAACAACATTCATTTCATGATTGATCATAGGGTAGAAATTTGTGGACACACTTGAGCCTATACCATTGATGAGACTTCTTTTTAAGAAGAGTATTTAAGTTTTAAACTATGTATCATCATACTTGACAAATTTCTAGTATATGCAACATGGTTTAACACTAAAAATGCTTTGCTAAAAAGAAGTCTTGTCAATATATAGTGTTATCATTAATTATTGTCTAGAGGAAAATTTAGTATTGCAATTGGTGCATTTTATTTTGAGTTAGCTACTTCTCCAATGAAATTGTTCTGACAAGGCTTTGTGACCTAGTATGTTGGGGTGGAGAGCAGGAACTCTTTCTTCCATTTTTGTTTTGTATTAGCTATTTGTTCATTGGTTGAATTCTTGTTTTTTTAGTTCGAGTTTGAAAGTAGTTTTAAATACAATGCATGTGGATACATACATTTATCTATAAATATACATATATTATGGCTTCCATATTGTGTTAATGGTTGGAAGATAGTAAAAATAGTTCATGTTATGTAGTTCATATTGGTTTCCATAGGGTATTGTTGAGTGTTGCTATCTACCTTTGGCTACTTTGTTGCATATTCAATTAGCTTGACTACTTTAGTTATAACATTGGCCTTTATCTTGGTGTTTGCAACCATTTTATTGTTTCATTAATATTGTTATTGTAGGCTTCATAGCCTTCTTCAAGTTCAAATGCTACATCGAGTGTGGATCGTAAAAAGGCTGCAAAATGCCAAAGAAACCAACTTTATTATGCATGTCACAAAGAGCATATTTGTGCAGGTTGGTGAGCCAAGTACTTGCAACAAAGATGTGCTCTAGACCCACTCGACTTTCCACCCCTTTCCCATCTATGGATGCCACCATTGCAAGCAACCACGTTGACAAGACTTGCTCACTGTTGCACACCCTCAACTCCCACTCCTCCGCAGCTACAACATAGTAATTGCAGTGAACCTACCCCCATGATACTTGTTTGTATACTGTCGTAAACCCTTTCTGGTCATGCCTTGCCATCTTCATCACCAGCAACCTACCACTCAAGCAACATGTTTGGTGAAACTTTCCACACTGCTACACAATCCTTTCGTTGGTCCATTGATGCTTTGTTTAAATTAAAAATTTGTTCTATTTTCAATGAGAGCTATGCTGACATGAGAGTCTGAGCATCCAAAAATGGCGTTGTGTGTTTGTGTTGTGCTTCCAAAAAAGGTGTCCATAGATTTAGTCTAGCCAACAAAATGGATCCAGGGCCACAACCAATCATCCTTGCAAAGCTTACTCAAGTCAAAGAAATGATTATAGCCAGAGTTGCTCCAGTTTTGCAAGTAACCCATGCTAGAGGGGGCCAATACAAATATAGCGGCCATACTATAAGCTTCCCACAAGACATCACGAACATTGCAACTTTGTTGTTGCATCATCTACATGATCTTGAAGTCATGATTGTGCAAATTTTTGGTGTTCAGGGGAAAAACTATGATTGCTATGTTGACAAACATAATGTCATGGCTGCATTAATATATAAAATTGAGAATGACCCATACTATAGTGATGTTGCAATAGATTGTGATGCTTTAAATTTGTTTCCTTCTACAAGTACTGACATATCTTATCTTCTTCACATAATGGAAGAACCAACACAAAACCTAATTCAACCAATGGCAACTGTAGAAGACGCTATTGATGAGGAAGCTGACCTTTAGGACTTGTCATCATTTATTCCATTGATGCCCAATCCTCCTCGAGAATTGCAATAAATTAGAGATGCCTTAAAAATTAAATACATTGGTCAAAATACCTTGCCTTGGCCTGAAATAAATCCTAGCCCTATCAATGAATATAATACATAAGGGTTATTAAGCATGGATTTTCTAATCTTGTTCCCCATTGGCATGGAAATGCCCCTACAATCGAGAAGCATACAAATTCACTTACATGAATATGCCTTGCACTTGATGAGATACTATGATAATAGATTTGGGAAGCATGTTAGATTTAGATATTACCTTTATAATTTGATAATGAGACATCGAAGCTAACAATCAACATCATTTTTTATGAAAACAAACTTGGAAGAAAGAATCCCAGAGTTTGTTATTTCTTTGCAACAATTACTTCAGGAGGCCCCAAATACCCAAATAGCAAACAAACTTGTTCACTTTGGTGCATCCTTGTGAGGAACACACTCATATTGGGCCAAGTGCTAACAAGAGCTTGCAATAATGATCCACCAACTTGGTACACCAACTCTTTTCTTCATTTTGAGCTCTACAAATACAAACTGGCTGGATCTGCATAGGGTGATTGAACCTCATGCCCAATTGGATTTTCCATACTCTCAAAGATGCTTCACAAAGAAAATTATACAAAACCTGCACATAACAACCTTGTACATGCACTTGTGATTCACTATTTTCCGTGAAGAGGTTATTGAGAGACTTTTCCACACAAAGGACTATTGGTATAGGTATGAGTGGTAACATTGCGGGTCAACACATGTACACAGTTTCTTGTCGCTCCTAGATGCCCCAAACATGGACATGCTTGATTGGTCCAACCCACATGAGCTTCAAAAAGAAAAAAAATTCTTTGATTGCTATGTCTTAGCATGGAACCCTCGTTCCTTAGAGAAGCTAATATCAAGGATGCACCACTCAGCTTTGGAGGACACGTTCTTGCTTGATACTACACAAATTTCTTCCATGGACCCAATGGTGGACTATGAACAGTTGTTGAACATGGTGCAAAGGCATACCAAGTGCACTCAATACACTTTCCTTAGGAAAAAAGGACACCAATTACAATTTCGCTAAAAATCTCCATGGTCTATCCAAACATCTTCGACATTGACAATTGACAGTGACTTGAAAAAATTGTATAAAGCAACAAGAAACGATGAGCATGTTAATATCCCAAACCCTGAGATGCTTACAATTTGGCGAGAAAATGTTGATTGCTAGCCAGTATTATCTAAATAAATTGTGCTAAACTACATTTCCAAATATGCACCAAAGTCTGAGAAAAAATTTAAAAGCTACATTGATATCTTGCAAAGGCTTGCAAATACAAAATCATTTGGGGATAAAGTGCTGCTTTCCTACCAAAAATTTATGATGAATTTGGTTGTTGATCGTGACATTGGTGCACAAGAAACATGCCATATTTTGCAAAAGTTTCCCCTTGTCATGTCAAGTCAACATTTCTTGTCTTTAAACGTTAATAGATAGAGATTTCATCATTTGAAAATAGTTGATAGTGGTGATGAGATTTCCAATGGTTATATTCATTCCTACATGCAAAGACCAACTGAAATGGAGACAATATCCCTTATTCATTCTACACAACTTTATACATATTAAAAAAATCGCAAAGGTGCAGCTTGGCGTGCTCGACCACAACCTGCTATCATCATTGTGTACCCCCTTTTCAAGACCATCCCGCTAGAACAAAGTGATGCCTT
>VDFB02271358.1:460464251-460484588 GCA_007258455.2 Sequoia sempervirens
TTGCATAGGAAGACTTGGAGTGTGGCAACCAAAGACATGCATGGTATGTAGATTCAAAATTGAATCCCCTGTTTCTCATTGCCAGCTAATAAGCTCATATAATTTAACAGAAAACAAATGAAACATAATAATTACTTACAACTCAATGAATATCAATGAACATATAAAACTAGATTAACCACACAATGAATTTGTGAAAACAAAATGCTTTGTTTCTTATCAAACATATTCTTGTATTGCAGCTTTAAAAAAAATGAAATACAGAGGGGATAATATATAAAGATTTAAGATGCAGCCTCAAAAAATAGTACACTTCCCTCTAAAAGAAAAAACAAAAAAATTGCAGATGTTTTATCCTTATTACAAAGAAAACTAAGTATGCAATGCATGCTTTATTTAATGAAAGCGGAAAAACAAAGCTTTAAAATAAACTATTTTAAAACTAAACTGCTAGCTAAAAATAGAAGGATTTTGACACACATAGCAGATTTTTCCATGCTAGAAAAACAAGGTTCATGAGCATCAATTATCTTCATACTCCCCCTTGATGCTGAGAGGGCTAACAATATGATCTCGAAGTGACTAAAATTGATCTCTTGCAACTACTTTGGTGAAGATATCTGCTAACTGATCCTGAGTGCTGATGTGTTTCAATTCAACTTCCTTCTTCTGTACTAAATCATGGATGAAGTGATACTTCAAATCAAAATGCTTTGTTCTACTGTGATGAACTAGATTCTTTGCTAACTTGATGGCACTTACATTGTCATAATAAATCATTGTAGGTTGAATTTGCTTCTCTCCAATTTCTTCTAAAACTTTTCTAAGCCAAAGAGCTTGTGTACCTGCCGAAGTAACTGCAACATACTCTGCTTCTATGGATGATAGAGCAACCATACTTTATTTTTTAGAACTCCAAGTAATCAAACCAAAACCAAAAGAGAAACAATTTCTAGATGTAGACTTATGGTCATCCATACGACCTCCCCAATTTGAATCACTAAAGCCAACGAGATTGAACCTTTTAGAAGAGTAGTAATGAATACCAAAATCTAGAGTACCTTTCACATACCTCAAAATTCTTTTAGTTGCATTCATGTGTAATTCTGATGGATTTTTCATATACCTTGGAACAAGTGAAACTGAATATGCAATATCAGGCCTTGTGTGGGTTAGAAACATCAAACTCCCAACAATACTTCTATAAGTTGTCTCATCAACTAATTCAACACCATCATTCCTACTCAACACAACTCCATGAGCACTTGGAGTGGAGTATGGTTTACAATCAACCATGTCAAACTTCTTCAACATATCTTTTGCATATTTGGTTTGGCAAATGAAAATTTCACTCTTACATTGATAAACCTTCATTTCTAAAAAATATTTCATGAGACCAAGATCTTTCATTTCAAATTCTTTCATTATAGCAATTTTGAACTCATCTTTCATGTTAGAACTACTACCCATATACAACAAATCATCAACATACAAGCTTATAATAAGAATATCATTACCTTCTTGTTTGTAGTAAAGGGTAGGTTCACTCTTACTTCTCTTGAAGCCATTCTCATGAAAGTATCCATCAATCCTAGCATACCGTGCTCTTAGTGCTTGCTTGAGGCCATACAAAGCCTTCTTCAATTTGTACACATGATTCTCTTTTCCTTCCACTTGAAAACCTTGTGGTTGTTCTACATATACTTCCTCTTCTAAGCACCCATTCAAGAAGGCACTTTTCACATCCATATGATGTATGCTCCAATTCTTTTGAGCTACTAATGAAATCAACATTCTGATGGTCTCTTGTCTTGCAATTGGTGCAAATATCTCTTCATAATCAATCCCATACTTTTGTGTGAAGCCTTTAGCAACTAATATTCCCTTATACTTTTCAACACTTCTTGTAGATCCATTTGGTGCCAATCTTCTTCTTGTCATGTGGAAGCTCTGTAAGCTCCCAAGTATCATTCCTATGAAGGGAATCCATCTCTTCTTGCATTGCTTGCATCCAAACCTCATTAGTACATGCTTCTTCAAAACATGATGGTTCAAAATCAGCCTTGGTAAATAAAGAAAAATTAACTATCTCACCTATTGGATTTTCTTCATATGCTTGATTGGCATCCTTTGATAAATATCACTCAAACTTCTTACCTTCCTTCTAGAACTTGGAGTTGAAGTTTGAATTGTAGAATTAGATGAGGGGCTACTTGGTGGATTTATAGCACTTGGAACAACAACATTAGTGGGCTGCTCATGATCAACATCATCATTCAAAATAGATTTTGACTTCTCCATATGGTCTTTTTGATGACCATAAACTCCCCCTTCATCAAAAATCACATCTCTTGAAACAATAAGATTATTAGTGAGAGGATTATATAACCTGTAAGCTTTGCTTTCCTCACTATACTCAACAAAAATACATGACTCACTTTTTGCATCTAACTTTTGTCTATTTTGATTAGGTACATGAGCATAGGCTAAACAACCAAAAACTTTGAAATGATTAACATTAGGCCTTTTCTCATACCATGGTTTATAAGGAATCATCTTGTCAAGTGCACTAGTGGGACTTCGATTGAGAATGTGCACAGATGTAGCAACTACATCTCCCTAATAAGAGTTACTCAATCCCTTGGTTTGTAACATGCTCCTTGCAATTTCAACCTTTTTCCTTTCAGCTACCCCATTTTGTTGAGGTGTGTATGCAATGGTGAGTTTCCTCCTTATGCCATTCATATCACAATAATCTTTAAAGGCTCTTGAACAAAATTCACCTCCATGATCAGTCCTTAAACATTTGATTTTGCACCCTTTCTCATTTTCCACAAGTGCTTTGAACCTCTTAAATGTATCAAGGACTTCATCCTTAGTCTTCAAAAAATACACCCAACATTTTGTGAGTAATCATCAATAAAAGTGATAAAATATGATGACTTACTCAAACTCTTCGTTTGCATAGGTCCATAGATATATGAATGAACAAGTTGAAGGGGGTGATGGGCCCTCCATGTAGTGCCTTTTGGAAACTTTTTCCTTGCATGCTTTCCTTTAGCACATCCTTCACAAACCTCCTTGTGCTCTTCAACCCTGGGCAAACTAGAAACTAATGCCTGTGAGGTCAGAAGCTTCAAACTATGAAAATTTAAATGGCCATACCTTAGATGCCACAACCAACTTGTATCCTCATATGCCATATTGGAAAGGTTGCTGTTATGTTCACCAAATATCAATGGGAACATCCTATTTTTTCGTCATAGGCACAACTATGACCATTTTATTTCCCTGACTCTTATCATAAATTGTACATTTCTTATTTTCGAAGACAACTCTATAGTTCTTCCCACACAATTGTCCAACACTTAAAAAATTATGTTTTAACTCAGGAGTGTAATAAAATGTCTTTAACACTCTTCATACCTTCTTTTGTGTGGACCTCCATAGCTCCTTTTGCAGCAACCACCAATGATTTATCATCACTAAGCTGAATCTTTGACTTGAAACTTTCATCCTTTGTTGAAAACAACTTCCCATTTCCTGACATATGGTTAGAGCATCTAGAATCTAGGTACCAAACATCTTTAATAGTATTTTTACTTTTAGAATAAGATAAAAATAAATTATCTGGAGGATTTTCATCACTTTCTTGAGCATAATTAACACTTTTACTTTCTTTTAATCTACATTCTCTTTCAAAATGACCATACGTATTACAATGGTAACATTGAACATTCCTTTTATCAAATCTTCCTCTACCTCTTCCTCTGGAACCACCTCTTCCTCTTGAGCCACCTTTGCCTCTACCTCTTGAATTATTCTGATTTTGACCTTTACCTTGGCCTTGATTGCTTTTGCTACTACTGTTGCCATCTTCATTCTTTGTGATTTGTACTTTGGAGGAAAAGTCTTTCTCAACATTTTCTTCAAAATAATCTTTTAGTTTTTCTTCATGTGACATCAAAGTTCCAACGAGGTGATCGAACTGAAGGGTTGTCAAATCCTTGCTTTCTTCTATGATGATAGCAACACAATTCCATCTTGGTGTGAGAGTCCTCAACACCTTTTTTATCATAACCTCATTGTTCACAATTTCACCAAGTGTAGCCATCTTATTGACCACATCTTTTCCTCTGACACAATATTCACTCACACTTTCAGCTTCTTGCATCTTTAAATTCTCAAACTCTCTCTTCAATGTCTATAGCTTGACAACTTTGATTTGATCACTACCTTGATAAGCTCCTTTTAGAGTCTTCCAGGCATCTTCAACTGTTGTTGCACTTACAATTTTGGGAAATAGAATCTTATCTAGAGCTTTTTGAATATGAAACAAGGCTTGAAAATTCTTCTTTTTATCCTCCTTTCTAGCTGTTCTTACATTCGCTGTGAGAGCATTCCAATCAGTTGGCTCCTGGTAACTTGATTCAACAATCTCCCACAAATCTTTTCCTATCAAAAAAGTCATCATTTTAATGCTCCAATAATCATACTCATTTCCATCAAATTCTAGAATGGGCAAGGTGTTAGAATTCAACATGATAATCTTTGGTGAAATTCCAATTACAAGATCTTAAACCCAAAAGAAAATACCTACTTTTATACCAATTGTAGATTCAAAATTGAATCCTCTGTTTCTCACAGCCAGCTGATAAGCTCATATAATTTAATAGAAAACAAATGAAACACAACAATTACTTACAACTTAGTGAGTATCAATGAACATATAAAACTAGATTAATCACACAATGAATTTGTGAAAACAGAGTGCTCTATTTCTTATCAAACATATTCTTGTATTGCAGCTTTAAAAAAAATAGGATGATATATAAAGATTTAAGATGCAGCCTCAAAAAATAGTATGCTGCCCTCTAAAAGAAAAAACAAAAAAACTACAGATGTTTTATCCTTATTACAAAGAAAACTAAGCATGTAGCGCATGCTTTATTTAATGAAAGCCGAAAAACAAAGCTTTAAAAGAAACTATTTTAAAACTAAACTGCTAGCTAAAAATAGAAGGATTTTGCCACGCATAGCAGATTTTTCCATGCTGAAAAAATAAGGTTCATGAGCATCAATTATCTTCATGGTAATCATGGGAGACTTTGTCATGTTGGAGGGGAAAATGCTAACCTGAGGGCACAACTTCCCTCTTTCGATTTTCCTTTGTTACGGAGAAAACCCCCGTTTTAATAGTTGGAGAGCGGTACTACCCATTTATCTTTATCAATGAATTGGGTACCAGATTGGAGGATCCTAAGATTCAGCTGATGGAGTGTCCCTTCTACAAAATGGATCTAGAAAAGTTGTGGGAAGTGATATACTTTACTCAAGGTATGACAGGAAAATATATTGATGTGGACAAAACCTTAAATGTAGAAGAAGCACTATTATTTGGAGAAGTAGTAACTGAGGGAATTAGAGATAATGAAGGAAGTGTTTTGTTTAAAGGCGTGGGGAAGCAATCGGGAAAGGCTACTGGTGTGAAACTTAGCTGGCCCATCATTGCCAAAATGAGGGCAGATCAAGATAGATATGGATTAGAATGAGGAAGAAGAAATGTAAGAGTGAATTTAGTGGCATTGGGACGGAGGGAAAGATTGCCTGTTATGTTGTAGTGGAAAGATATGTATTGAAAAGAATGGATGGGAGCATTTCCCACCCTTATTCATTCAGAAATTTGAAGCAAATCCAGGGGAAGTGGGAAGTTTGAGGGGAAAAATTTAACTGGTTTCATACTTTCTATTTAGTTTTTGGAGGATCATTATTTTATTTTAAGAACAATCTTTTTGTTAAAAAGGCATCAAATCATTTCTGTTTGTATTTCTAAATTGGCCCCTAATAGACAATGTGATTTCCTTCTCTGTGTGGTTTAAAATATGTATATGATCATTTTTAAGGTATTAGATTTAGTTAAAGAAAGAGGTTTTCAGATGGTGGTGAAACTAGTATAAGGTTTTAAAAAAAACTTAATATTTAAGTTTTGATAAAAGCATTTTGTTATATTTTTTTGAAGGCATTTTATTTAAACTGTTACAAATAGATATGACAATCAATTTACCAATGGTAATGTGTAAGATGATACAGATTATGTAATTCAATCGAGAAAATATGTCAATTCATGTTTAATGTCAAAAGTTTTGATAATACTATAATGAAGATATAAATAATATTTTCTTCTTATATAACTGTGAATTTTAATTAAAAAAAATTATATATGAAAAGATAATTCAATAAATAATTATCTATATATAACAATAATCTAAATTTTAAATAATATATTTAACCAATATACAACATTTCATTTAAAAGAAGGAAGTTTTAGCTGATAACATTTGTTTATGATAGAAAAAGGAGGATTTTGTTATATCTGTCTGCCATTAGAAGAGGGTTAAAAAGATCTTTCTTGGCCAGTTTCGAATTGCTGTGTTTGAAGGTAAAACCTAGTTGGAATGATAGGCATAAAACGTAGCCGCCATGTGAAGAAAAGATCATGTTTTTAATTTGCTGTAAGCAAAACGTTGTCCATGCATGGCTATAGACTGTGGAAAGTAAAATGGATGGTAGCATAGGTGCAAGCAATATCTATGATGTGTGGTTTTCTTTTCATGTACATCTTTGCTAGAAATGATTTATGCATATTTTAAATCTATGTTTTTAGGATAGGAAAATAAAGTATTTTTAATAAATTTTATTTTTGAGAAAATAATTTATGTAGACAAATTTAATTTAATTTCATAAACATTGTCAAATATTTATTAGTTATAGATTTATATGTATATGTAAAATATTGTGAAATTTAGTCTTGTTTTATATATGAATATTGTGTTGAATTATTAATAGTATATGGTTTGAAATCTTTATACTTCTCTTATTTTTCTAAATTTTAATTTTTACTATGTTGAAAATTATAAAAATGTTTCAATTCTTATTTTTTTTTATGATATTGTAGATTGAAAATGAATTCATCAAATTGGTATGAAATTATATTGAATAAAGTGTAATTGAGATTTAGTGAATAATTATATCTTGTGAGCTAGAAAATCTTAATATAAATCATACCACTCTCATTAAAATGTTTCATATCTACAATGGCCGTGTTTTTGTTTTCATGGCATTAAAAATCAATTATTACAAATAGATAATATGTCATAGTGAATATTAAATACATTTGGAGAAACTAATAAGAGTTATTGTGGTTAAAAAAGTAATTTTGTTAGGAAAATGAATATATTTTACTTGCTAAGAAAATATTAAGGAATATGGCCAGTAAAATATAATTTCTTAGATTAATATTTAATATAATTTTTAAATTTTTTTTTTAATAAAAAGGGGTAAATTTTTTATTGAAGATTAGAAAGCAACATTACAACGAAAGCAAAGGACCGAGGTCCCAAGGAAAAACAAGCAAAATAACCAAACTAAGATAAAACATACAGCACCATCATCCGTCACCATTCCCATCCCTATCCTCAACAAGAATATTCATTAAATCAAGACGAAGCTCCTGAGGAACCAACTCCCACTCCTCAATTCTCTGTCCCTTAGCATTCTCAGAAGCCCATTTCGCTAGGCAATCAACTGCCCTATTCCACTTCCTTGGAATATGGACAAAAGTCACTACTTACATCAATGAACTAACCCACATAATTTGTTGTACAACCCTAGGCAACTGCCAGCTGACATTTGCCACTTTCCGCTCAATAAGAAAATTGATCAAGATCTAGGAATCAGATTCACAAACAATCTTTCTCCATCCCAATGCATGAACTCTCTCAAGAGTGCCAAGAATAGCCAACCTGATAGGGAATGGGGTTGGAGGAATCACTCACTGATTCCTGCTCTAGGCCTTTCCTTAATAGACCTCCTTGGTGTTTTGCTTCACCAATCTAACCTATAGGTTCCTACACTTGACTAGGAACCCATAATTTGTCTCACCAACCCCTCTTCTACCACAAACTCCAACCACCAAGTTCACCTTGGTTCATTTCCACAACTCTTCCTTAGCCTTTACACCATACTAAAGGCCAATATTCCTCAATGCTCCAATACTCTTGTAGGGGTGATGAAATGTCCTAAAAATCTTCAAACTATCCTCCAAATATGTTTGAACATCCCCCAAGACTTCAACTTCCCATCGCTTGCAAGAAACCTACTCCTAGGGTTTGGAAGGCTAGTAGCCTTTGAGCCCCTATTAGGTCTCCTACACCAACAAAACTGGTTATAACTCATAGAAATAAAAAGGACTTGCCATTATTTTCTCAAGGTTCTTAATTCATAAGGTTAACACTCAAGGATTTTTGAGGTTTCATCCTTCTACTGTTTGTACAAAGCCATTACTTGAATTAGACCAAAAACTAGGGTTTCTTTAAGCCTTTCCTGGCAGCTTGCAAAATCCTAATTGGTTCACACACCAAATGAATAGTTGGAACCTTCTCCTTCATGTAGTAACTAGATAAAAAACCACCCTAACTCCTCCCATAAGGAAATCATCCAAAATCTGATCACCCCTGCATGAAAAGTGACCCGCACAACAACTTTTCCTAGCCGGACTTGCACTGGCTCGCCTAGGGCATCAAAATGCTAGCACTTCCTGCAACCACACAAACCCTACCTACTAATATATGTACAAGCATGGAGCTAGGGCACATTTCCCAAAAGGCTGTACAATTTGTATGGTGGGAAGGTGCTCTAAGCCTCCATTTATTCAACACTGCCTGTTTCAGGCCAGTAAGCACAGGAAACCAAAAATATTTACAAAAACAAAGAAAGATAGAAAATAAAAGGTACTAAATGGTACTCAAAGCTTTATATTAACCTAAATTACATCCTACATTAATGAAAGAAACATATCTAATCCATTTTAGCACTATTAAAGAACAAAAACCAGGAAAACAATGGCAAGAACACTATTTTTCTTCAACTTCTAAAAACACAGTCCATACAATGAACTTCCAACCTTTCAAAAAATTTGAGGCAACCTTTAAATATTCTTCTCAAACCATTGAAATTCTTGGGTCGAGCCTTTAGATGACCTAAAGATGCAAAATATAAAACCCACTATGTTTTCAAAACTTTAGCAATTTTTACAACTTAGCCAAAATGAAGATCTAAAACTACTTAACTCTTGTCCACCCTTTTCCAAAAAATAAAAAAAATCCCTAATATCACCACTAGATGGTCTACATGACCTTATGAAAAAAAAAATCAAAACAAACCCTCTAGGTTTCTTCTTTACCTAGGAAACTACCAGTTGCTCCTTAGGTGCTCCTGCACCACACCCCTTCCACCAGGTTGATGGTTTGTGCCCCTTCGTAGATAAAAATGAGGAAGATCACCGAGCCCAAGGAATCCCTACCAATCCCCCCAATACTAGCCGATCCTGGATTTCCCCTTGAAGATCCATCAGTATTAATCTTCAAAACACCAATTGGGGGAAGCTACCATTTTCCAACCCTATGAATTTTCTGCTTCTCTCATCATCCTCTCTTAACCCTCACCAAAGCTAATGACAACCCTTGAATCCCCAATCACTCCACCAACTCGGTATCTCTTTTTGCTAAAGGGAATTCCACTTCACACCTAGCTTCCACTATTTCCTGAACCATGCCCAATAATCTTTGCTAGATTTGTTGCACCAGCCTCTGTTCTCCATGAAATATCCTCCAATTACGTTCCAACCAAATCTACCACAACAAGAAGATAGGCCCCACAAACGACACCTCCTACAAAAAGGAGGCCATAGAAGGGGGTCTATCCATCCCTTGCCAAAATTCAATCAAGGAGAAAGCATGAACACAAGGAATTTTCCAAACACCCCACCAAAAATTCCAAAGCTAGAGGGAAAAAGGGCAATGAAAAAACAAGTGAGTAGAGTCTTCCTCATTAGCCCCACACATAACATAGACTGAAGGACCCTAGAATCCTCCCTTCTGAATGTTATCCCAAGTCAAACACTTATTCTAGGCCAACATCCAAACAAAGCAATTACATTTTGGCCAAGAAAACTTGTTCCAGATGTTCTTCCACCACTAAATTTCTTCCCCAGCCAACCTATGAGACAATAACACACTATAACTAGAGGCAACAATATATATCCCCTTAGGATTGGGGGACCAGGCAAGCACATCATCATCTCAGAGAAGCTACATCTATTGGAGAGGATACTTTGCAGCTCAACACAATCCTCCTGCAAACCAACATCCGACCACTCATCAAGGGACTTCCATTTGGCCACCTCCATCTTACCACACGAGGAAAAGGAATAAAAATCACTCACCCATGACCAATCAACCTCAAGAAATCTCTGGAAAATATTCAACAAGTTGGGAAATTGAGAGATGATGGGATGAAAACCATCCCAAGAATCAGACATGAACTGGGCCTCAGTCCCCTTCTTGCAAATCCAAAATAAACCTTGCTTAATAAGTACAACCCATTTTTTGAGGGTGCCCCATATCATTGAGCCCTTCCCCACAAGGGGGTACCTAAAAATATCGAGTTGAGGGATCCCTAAGAGATACTTCTGAGAAATAATCCTGGCCCAACTCTTATCCTGCTCGTTACACCAACGCCAATACAGTTTCACAGCTAGAGCCTCCCCAGTCAATGCCGACTGCCTCAAACCTAGGCCACCATATTGTTTTGGACTACAAACAACCTCCCATCTAACTAGACTCCAAGAAACCAACCCATAAAAATTGTCTCGCCACTGAATCTAGGTCCTTAAGAAATTCCATAGAGGCAACCTGGAGCATGCATCTGTAAATGGGCAAGGCCTACACCACTGACTTGATCAACTAGACATGACCGACAAAGGATAACCATCAATGAGTCAAATGATTAACTTTCACCCAAAATTTATCCAAAATAATCTGCCAAGACTCCCTAGGTATTCTACACACTGAGATAGGGATATCAAGGTAAGTCAAAGGGAGAGTCTTGATCTGAAATCGCAAGGTTTGGGCGATCCTCTGCTGAATGGGGCCCAGAGTGTTGAAGAAGAAAATGGAAGACTTTCCCTCATTAACTTTTTGATCGAAGGAAACCAGGTAAACATCCAACACTCTTCATAAATTAGAAGCCTCTCACATTGTAGCCATCCCCATCAAAGTGGTATCATCTACAAATTGTAGGTGAGTTTGTGGAGGTAAGGTGCCACCCCATCACCAACCTTGAATAAGACTAGACTCCACATTCCATCTGACCCATCGTCCCAAACCTTCAGCCAATAGAATAAACAAGTAAGGGGAAACAGGGTCCCCCTGATGAAGCTCCCTAGAAGCACCATGTAACTTAGAGTGACTCCCATTGATAAGGACAGAGAAAGAGACTGAAGTAACATAACTCATAACCCATTGAATCCACTCTTCTGCAAAACCAAAAGCACCAAAAACCTATCGAAGGAAGGACCACCAGACTCTGTCATAAGCCTTAGCCATGTCCAATTTGATAAACATTGCCTTTTCTTTAGCCTTGGCCATAGAATGGATGATCTCAGTTGCAATAACAATCCCATCCAAAATCTGCCTACCCTCTACAAAACCACTTTGCTCCTCGGAGATCAGCTCCTCAAGCCCCTTTTTCAACCTTTCAACAATAAGTTTAGAAATAATTTTATAAATTACATTACATAAAGAAATGGGCTGGAATTGGCTTAACCTATCTGCCCCCTCACTCTTGGGAATAAGAGCAAGAAAGGTAGCATTTAGAGCCCTTAGGATCTGCTTATTTTGTTGAGATTCTTGAACAACTGCCAAGAGGTCAAATTTGATAATATCCCAGAATTCTTGGAAAAACTCAATTGGGAAGCCATTAGGACTAGGCACCTTCCCTTTCTTCATATTGAAAACAATCCCTTCAAGCTCTTCAAGTGAGATATCACTCATGAGTTGTTGATTCAATTCTCTAGACACAAGAGAGGGGATACAAGAAAGAACCTGTGCTTCCTCAGGAGACCTCCCTTGTGAGTCCTCCCTAAAAAGAGATTCAAAATATTGCATCACCTCCCTCAAGATTTCAGGGAAGGAGGAAAGATGTTCTCCCTTGTCATTCACCAAACCAGAGATAGAATTACCATGTTGCTTGGCTTTCACTAAATTGAAGAAAAAAGTTGTATTCTTATCCCCTTTCTGAAGCCACTCAATTCAAGCCTTTTGTTTCCAATACATTTCCTCACGTGGCTCCCATTCCTCAAGTATTTTCACAGCTTGAGCCTCATCCTAAAGCAGCTCAGTCGTCACCCCATCCTCCCTTAACCTCCTCGTGATACCATCCAAATCAGCCTGATCCATCACCTTTGCATGGAAGACATTCCCAAAGCACTAACGATTCCACCGCTTGAGCTGATATTTAACATGTTGAAGAAGCTTAGCAAAGGAATACACTGTTGTGCCATAAGCTAGTCTACCATTCTTCCACTAGTTAGTCACATAAGCATTCAAAGATGGGTCTTGCAACCACATGAGCTAAAACCTAAAAGAGGGCATACAAGGCACACAAGTTGACTCAGTAGCAAGCTTAATAGGCTAGTGGTCTAACCCTCTCCAATCCAAGATCTCAAAGAAATAAGACCACATCCCTCCTACCCAATAATAGGAAACCACGAATCGATCCAATCTTTCTACAATACAGTAATCGCCAACCCGATGATTGTTCTAGGTGAACTGACCATTGTTGGGTTTGATATCAACAAGATTCAAAGTATTGATACTGTCACTAAGTAGTAGCACAAAGGGCTCCAACCTTCCAGTACCACCTTGCTTCTTAGCCAACTCACAAATAGCATTGAAATCTCTAGCCATAATCCATGGATGAAAAGGTGTCATTTTGCGGATAAGTCTGATATGGGACCACAAACCTTGTTTACCCCAAAAATCTGTACGAGCATATATAATAGAAAAGAGAATAACCTCCCCTATCTCAAAACTAGTAGCAATCATAGACATAAAAGATTTAGAAGACATCCACCAAAGAGGTTGGATCCTCCATGGATTCCATAAATAGGCTAGACCCCCAGAAGCTCCATGAGCTCCAATGCACTGGCACTCCCTGCTCCTCCACAACTTAGGTGCCAAACCTTGCATATTCTCAACAGATAACTTAGTCTCTTGCAAAAAGAAAACATCAAGATCTTGACTTCTAACTAAATCATGAACCACTTTTTGTCTAGGGCCATTGTTCAAGCCCCTTACATTCCATGAAAGAACAATCATTTCAAAGGGCTTGAAAAAAGAGAATCCAAAGTCTTTACTGACCCTGACTCCACCAAATTCTTTCCTGTCAGTTTAATCCTTTCCACATCCTTTTTTTTGCTAGGTTTAGTAAATTTCTCTGCCCTGCCCTTCTTAATATCCTTCTGCATGATGCCTAATTTGGGGGGAGGCTTGGTCTTCCTAGTTGAGTCCAAACCAATGTTCCTCCCATGAAGAGAAGAATCCTCACCAACTGTTGGAACAACGGCTGAGGGGGTTTGAACCTCTGAAACCACCATCTACTGATCAACATCCATGTGCAGAGAATTATCCCTTTGTGGATCCATAGAAGAATCAAGAACAAGATCCTCCTGAGCTAAGCCCTCAAGCCCTTGATCCAGGTTGATCAAACCCAGGTTCACCTCCTGTTGGCTGAGATCATCCAAAACCTCAAATCTGTTAAAAGTACCTTCATCTTGCCTTTCTTTAAAAGGCCTCTTTTGACCCCTATTCTGATTTTGAGCCTTGAGTAGAGCAAAACCATCAGTAGCGCCTAAATCATTAGGAGAAATGCTCTTCCCCTTATCTGTCCCAAGAAGATTGCAAGGAGGTTGTGAAGGCTAGGAATCCATAGGCTTATACATTGGACATCTCCTCTGCAAATGGCCATATTCTCGACATAGCCGACAATGAAAAAGAAGAGTTTCATAGTCCAAATGTTGCACCCAAGAACAAGGTCCCACACACATATCTATTGCATTGGGAAAAGACCTACTTAGATCAATTTCAACACAAATGTGTGCAAAAGTCATTACCTTTTTACCCAAAGTCTGCGATGAAGTCCCAACTGGTTTTCCAAGCACTGAGGCCAACAAGTGTAGCACATCCTCTTGACAACATTCCACCGGGAACCTAGGTAAATGAACCCACACCAAGACACGATTTGGAAGCTCCTCAGCGAGGTTAAATCTTGCATGCCATGGCTTGATAAACAACCCTACCTTATTATGAAAATAAGGGCCTCCCTCAAAAATCCTATTGCGATCAGCAATGCAATTAAAAGTAACCATGAAATAATTGTTTGCTAGCAACATTATCTCCATTTCCCCCTCCAACTCCCATGTCCTCTGGGCCCAAAACTCCAAATATTGCAAGGAAACCCTCATCCCCAAAAATTTACTATATAAGGAGTGATTTGAATAATATTCAACATCTTCATCAATCATTTCAGACAGAACAACCAATTTTTTCCTCTCCTTGCACCACTCGAGACAGCCGTTAATCTTCATGATCCATGTGCCATTAGACAACCTTGTATCATCAATCCCTGTATTCAGAACAAATAGATTGTTATCAAAGGTCTTCATCCCTAGACTTGAAAATTTTGAGCCTATTGTTGCCTGGAAGTCCAAGTTAGGGCACCCCACTAACGTCTCACCCTTTGAGAAGGCCATCACACCCAAGACAATAAACACAATCTCCAAGGAATAATGGGTGGGGGAATCCTCCCCACTCCCTTCCTCTTTGCACCTCATCAACACTCACACCACAAAGCCTCCCCACCCGCACAATAGAAAGAATATTTCAAACACAGTGGAAAGACCACAACCTTCTCACACCCTATGCATCATAAAACACACACCCCCACCGCTCACCACCACCCTGCAATTGGAACATAGGATCAAGCTAGAAACAATCCATGTGCCCCAGAACACAATGTAGTCAAATAATAAATCAAACCCCCAGACGCACAAGAAGAATCCCCCCAAGACAATGCAAAGAAAACAAAAATCCACCATGAGCTAGGGCTCAGATGCCCTAGCTTGGCTCAGGAATATGTAGACCCGAGCCATCCTAAATTGATCACAATATACTCATGCTGTAATTGACCATTTAATATGAATTATTCAATCCCACAAATAAAAATGATTAATCTAAATTGATTTATGCTTATGTATATGCATCTTGTTGGATTAGCCTACACTTCTCACACAAGGGAGTTTGGTAGGTGTTGTTACTATCTAATACACATAATACACATATCCTCTCCATTTTTTTCATTCTCCTTATCAATGTGCTCCATTGTTTTCATCTTACTTATCAATTAGAGGTCAAGAACCATGAGTGATGATTAGGAATTATCAAATTTAAACAAAGTTTTTGATGTTTAATTTTGCTTTTCTTCTTAGCTAAATGAAAAAAAATGATAAATGAATTTTCCCCTATTCCATTTATTATGTAATGTTATTGGGATTGAATTGATTAAGAATATGAAACCTACCTTAGATTAACCATTTTAAAAAAGGGACTAAAACTCAAACTAATTCCTTGTTGAAATACTAAGGCCACTGAACTCTGTATAAGAAGTGTAGAACTCTTATATTCCCAAGAGCTATGAATAAATATCATTTTATTTTTGAGGTAGTTGTTTATGAGTCAACCCACTAGTAGCTACCTTGTATAGTCGGCCACTAAATCATGTGTTAATTAAAGATGAACATTTTTTCTTAGATATAAATATTAACCTATGTTCTAATGTTTGCCTATCTTAGGAATTTTTTCAAACACTTTGCATGCCGTAATTTGGTACTTTATCTTTCTTAACAATAACTATGATCAAACCCTCATTAATTGATATTATTGTGTTGTATAGTTTAATTTTAGGGTTGTTGATTTTGAGTTCATTCTTTTTAAATTTACTATATCTATAGAATTTATATACTCAAAATAGGGTTGTCTCTAAGGCTAAACCTTACAAGAAGCTATCTAGTTACTCTTTAATTATTATACCTCTCTAGAAAGAAAATATTTGGTACCTATATATTTTCTCAAGGTCCCTATATATTTTCTCAAGTATGAATGAAAAAATATAAGTATGTAGGAAAGTGCATATATGTGTATACATGTATATGCATACCTAGAGACATTAGAGTGAATTTAAAAATATGAAGGTGAAAAATGATGGGAGATTTACTTTTTAGGAAGGAAATAAGTTTAAATATAAGATAGAAAAAAGACTAATGGGAAAATAGATATATATTATAGGCTATATATATGAGAAAGAAGGAAAGATAAATCAAATGAATGTGTAAATGAGAATATATATATATATGTGTGTGTGTGTGTGTGTGTGTGTGTGTGTGTGTGTGTGTGTGTGTATGTATGAATATATGTATGTATATATATGTATAAGTATAAATAAATATATATATATATATATGTATGTATGTATGTATGTATATATGTATGTATGTATGTATGTATGTATGTATGTATGTATGTATGTATAAACCTATAAATGAGAGTTAGAATGCATAACTATGCACATACACACATATACAAACTAGAAAGCATAATGAATTGAAAATAAAATGATAGAATGAATGATGAGAAATAAATAGGTTCAATATAAATTGTTGAGAAATTCAATCTATATCCAAATATGAATTCAATGGATGAGATTCAAGGATTGGACTATAAAAACATGAAAATTTGAAACTTATATTCAAATCTAAATATTATGTTTCCTTAAAATGGAATTACCATGATTAGATTCATCTTCTTTTATGATGCCAAAAATAAACCAACATAGCTTGCTTATAAACACTACCTTATGTGAAATTATAACAACAATATATAAAGAAGAGCATCACCATAAGATAGAAACAAAGAGGTAAAAATGAACAACACAAGAGTATCACATAACATAAGATTTATGTGGAGAAACCCTTGCGGTAAACAAATCCACCAAGAAGATAGGCTAAGTATGAATTATCATCAAATAAATGAGATTACAATATAATCACTTCCATTCTCCTCTTTCCGTCCACCATGGAAGCACCTGTGCACTTGTGAACAACCTCCTTATGCCTCAACCTATCCTTGTTCCTATAGTCTAACATTACATTCAACTGTTCCTCATTGTTTCTACATCTAAAGAGCTGATTTTATAGATGTGTGAAGAGGTCTTAAGCCCAAAACAAGGCTTCAAAGATGAATCTTCAATCCAAATGACCCAACCCTTGGAAATCATCCACAAAATACAAAATGATACATGTTTTGGCTCCAATACTTTCCCTCCAGCTTGGGCACCCAAAATTGGAAGATAAGCATTAGATTAAATGCAATAAATGATGGAAAACCAAGTGACACCTATTGCTTGTTTCCAAGATCCCAATTAGAGAATCCCAAAAATCACTCATTTATCTTTTTCTTATTTTTTATTATCCCATTCTAGTCATCCACATGTGGGGAAAATAATATTAAATATTTATGTCCACATGTCACCTTTACCATTGCTAGTGAAATCATCACCCCTCATGAGTGTATTGCAAACAATGGTGAGAATAAATATTACAAAATATTTTACCAATACACCCTAAGTGCCTAGAGACACTTTCCAAGGATGTTGGAACCATGACATAGGATTTACAAGGTGGATGACACCTTAATCCTAACAATGAAAAAAATATGAGCACAATATTTGATAGGAACTAAGTGTAGATATATAGGAAAGAGAAGGAAAAAAACATGTGAAAAATAATTGGGAATTTCTGTATATACATATGTATGTATATGTGTATGATTAAATATAAAAAAATAATTAACTAAAACTCAAACAAGAGGAAACTAAAATAGAATAAAATAGATTAAAATATCTAAGAACCAAATCATAGAACTCCAAAAATAAGATACTAGACACAAATTAAATCCATGATAAAAAATAATTACAAGGATAATAAGAAAACTAAAAAATGAGCAACAATAAAAATTACATAACACCTATGAACTATATAAGGATATAATTACACTAAAAGTTTATGAAAAAGGACTAAATACACAGCTAGAAGCCACACCAAAAAATTTAAAATTGAATGTTAATGAGAAGGAACAACAATAATCCATAAAGACATATAAGATGAAATCCAACTAACAATAAAATTGAGAGAGAGGTATGTAAGAATATGCATATATATATAAATATGTATGTATATGTATATAAAATATATTTGTATGTACCCGTGTATATATACATATATACAAGATCCCCCAAAAATAGGCGAGCTAGAAAATTAAGCAACACAAATAAAAGGAAATGAGAGGAGTACAATCAAGGAACACAAAAAATAACATAAAGATGAACAAATTTGGTCACATGTATAGCTATAGGGTAAAAATGAATATGGAAGTCCAATGGTATGAATGAGGAAATAAACAAATATAGATGAATATGTATGTATAATATCTAGATGGTATATCAATTTAATAAGTTTGAAAGAAAATTTAAAAGAAGAATGCATTGAAAAGAGAAAGAAAATGTAAAAATTATTATCCATAACTATATCAAAAGAAACAAAGGAAAGAAGAAAAAATAAATTAGAGAATAGGAGAAAATATACGCACCAATGAGAACAAATGTGTGTGTGTGTGTGTGAGAGAGAGAGAGAGAGAGAGCAAATAAAAGGATGACAATCAATTATCAACAATTACAAGACACTAAAAAATCAACAAGGAACCTATATAAAAGAAAGACAAGAAGTCAATATCAAGCAAGAAGGTTCACATTTAAACATGTATAGTATCTTTATAGAAGGTTAAATATATGTAAAAATGTTCAAGACAACAATATTAACTTGCTTCTTTAGGGAAACTCACTCAAAAGTTTCTCTCAAGTTAAAAATTTCCTATTGTAGAGTTAAAATGAGAAGTTGTGAGGAATTTTAATGATTTTTTAAAGGGAATTTAGCTTGGAAATGTAGCACTATTTTTAGTGGCCATTCCATGAGTTTTTTTTGTGAAAAATTGAATTTCATCATATGAAAACCATTTAATCACAATGGGGGAGAATTATCAATGCTCAAAATGGATTAATTTCCTAGGACCATTTGGGAGAAAGATTTTTTATCTAGGGGTAGTGGTCACTAAGCTAAAATAGATTTTAGGAGCTTGGAGGTGGTTGTTACACTAGATTAGGATGCATGATTGCATTAAATTTTTTAATTAAAGATATTAAAAGGTGGCAAGGTGAAGGGGTAAGGAGTTCACACAAAGGGGGAAGACATCTAGAAATAGGGGTCAAGATAAAATAAATATAAATCACCTAGCAATGGTGAATCTATTAGCATCCATAAAATCAGACCCATAAAAAAATTAAAAAATCGGTGTGTCTCACAATATCTTCTATTTTGGATTCTTTGGTTATAACACTCAAATCCCACATCATTAACCCAGATAAATATTGAAATTGAGAGAAAGGATTCCTTTCCATTTTGTACCCTTCATCTTTTCATCAATGTTAGAATGCTTCTCATAATAAAATAAATTTTGAAATGATATGGTATGAGACTAGTGTAATTAATATTTTTATAACTATCCTTTGCTAACTTAAAAATTTATTAAAGATTCAAAATAAAGCCACTCTCATTCTGAACCAAAATTTGAAAACTAGTGACACAAATTAGGACATTCTTCTTACTTTCTTGGAGCTATGATTGTTCTTCTTTCTTTGGTTCATTCTCCACTATTTCATATAAGGGGTTTATGTATTCCTTATTGAGAGTAATGACTTTTACCATTTTTGCTTCTTGTACAAGAGTTATTGTAATCTCATATAAAGGGTTTATGTACACTTCCTTGACCCTTTCTTAAAGATTTAGCTTAGTATACTCATCACTTTTTTGGGTTCCATACATACTTTAGACTCATCCAAATCCATGTCCTTATCTAATACTACATCAATTTATTTCTCTTGTCTCTTACCAAGGCACTTGTGCCCAAAACTCCATGATTCCCTGCAAGAAAAATAGAGCTTCTTTCTTCTTAGCTCATTTGTGGTGTCTTCATTTATCTTGTTTGTAATAATCATAGGCATGGTCCTCAAGGAAGCCATGATGTCCCTTCTTTTGCGATTCTTCATTTTAGTTTCTTGAATATATTTCCATTGAAAATGATTTCTACTTTGGTGATAGTTTTGGCTCTAGTTTTGAATAATCTTCATTCTATAAGAATATTAAATTATATTTCCCATGTTTAATGAACTCCTTATAATATTTTGGCTTTCCCTTCCTATGATGTTTCAACTATAACTAGACTTTACTTGCTAGTCTAGGGGTACACATTTTTCTCTAGATCTTTCAATCTA